>JAGKTI010000500.1:76634-103211 GCA_018397915.1 Birgus latro
GTTAACTTAGACTGGTTAGGTTAGGCTGGGATAATCGAGGTTAAGGTTAGTCAGGTAAGGTTAGGTTAGATTACTATAGAAAGATGCAAAGTTTTTAATCGTTCATCTAAATTAACCTAACCTAACTAACCTAAACTTAACCTAGATTGTCCCAGCCTAACCTAACCGTAGTCTAAATTAACCTATCCTTTATTAAACAATCCTAATTTTAAGTAATTTCACGAATTCCTAAAGAATTTCATGAAATCACAGGTTACATAAAGTCCCTGTATTATATATATATATATAAAATGTGTGCACAAAATATTTAAAGGTGTTACTGAAGGTACTGTACACACATGAATAAACCATATCTTTATTTTGTGCAGTGAGTTATAGGTCCCTCGTAAAACTGAAGCTAGTGCAACTGAATCCCAGCTTATGTTTATTCACAATTCCCACAAAATGTCACTACGAAAACGGAAATATCTCGGGACTACTGTGTTGCACCTTCACTTCATGTTTTGTTTACGTCCGTCAGCTGAGAGGAAGTGCTGCTTTGTGACTGGCAGACACTTCCTAAGAGTATTTTTATAACGTTGCAGTGATTGGCTGCGGTATCAAATGGCGCCTTCTGAGCGAAAGTTGCCTTTCCACGGAAAGGCACACAAAAGGTGCCTTTAAAATTGTTTGAGAATGGGAGTCGGGTGTGCTCTCAAAGGCGCCGTTGACCTGCCGTACACAAAGGTGCCGTTCATCAACTGGCGCCGTGGCTAAAGGCTCGTTTTGAGTATCCGGCCCCTGCTTTCTACCATAGGTAACAAACTAATTTATGGCCCTGGCAACATTTCACGTGATAAAAAGAACAACTGTTTGTGAGGAAAAGCTATCTTTGCAACTCCAGTACTCTAACACTCTGGAAATAGCTACTGTACAAGGTGGCCTATCCATAATGCTCGCTTCTGCTCTGTTGGGTGATTTCTCATGTGCTGTGGGGACAGCTTAGACAGCATTATCAATATCCATCCTTCATCATTAATTCATTTCCTACTCTTACAGCCACTTTCACACCTATACTTACAGAGACATCCCCACCCTGCATAAATTACATAATACTAGCTATACAAAAACATGTGCGTATTATGTATACCAACCTCCTCACCCCACATACGAGAGTAGACTGAGTAGAGCTGCATAGCACGTCGTAGCCTCTGCGACGTGTGCACCTTACACTGGCGAGACATGACCCTCAGCATACACCAAGTAACCTCCCTCATATGCTCCAACACCTGCACCTGCCGACTTCGCCCCACCAGGATCACCAACAAGCTCCATCTTGTCACGGCATTACCTGAAATTTGCAAGTATGGCCAGTCTCCGTCATCCATCCAACCATGATCCAACAGTCTGTCCATCAGAACATAAAGATGGGAAAAAAAAAAAGATACTTATTTGACTGAGTATACATTTTAACAACATGTGGTTTTGTGGGTTAAGGCATTCCAACCAGACTGACCCCCTAAGGGTTTATATCTCTGGGATGGCTGGAGTTTACTACTCACACAATGCCACTCTGTCGGAAATGAGCTGCCTAACCCCGGGCTCCTATGCTCCTGATGGGACAAAAAAGAACTGAAAAGAACTGGTTGAAGAATGCATGGTTGTACATTTGTTATGGCATCAACACCTGTGACAAGATCTAATATTCATATCATTGTATTTTTCTGAGGTCTCCATCCTGGTCTGGCTTGCAAAACTTCTGTGTAATAGTTGCATAACACTGTACTTGACTCAAGAAATGTAAAAAATAGAACAAATAACAAAAAGATTACCAAGACAATAATTCAATGTCAGTGCAGTGAAAACTACCACCTAACAGTGCACTGTTGTTTGTAATAATACATATTCTTGGGTACACATACTTTTGGAGGGATGATACCAGTACCAGGTAGGCTATGTAGCAAACTACTTGGGCGGTCAGCCTAATAAAGCTGTTACTGACAGAGTCCACCACAAAGTACTACTCAACAATCTGAAATGCATCGGCATATCAGGAAATTTGCATAGTTGGATTACAAGCTTAGTTTGTGGCTGAACCATGAAAGTCTGTGTGAACAGGACTACGAGCACCTCAAGAGCTGGTCTGAGTGGAGTACCACATGGGTCAGTCTTTGGCTCACTCCTTTTTCTGCTGTACATCAACTACACTGGATTCAGAATCCACAGCAAACAGCTACATGATCTTTGCTGACAATCTTAAATTGTACTTACAACTCCCTCTGCAAACCTCCAAACTTCAACAGGATCAAGAACAGTTACAACTTGACAAATATTCTTGCTGATACTACCTCCTCCTGGGGGCTTGAGTTTTCATGGGAAAAATGCATTCATCTCCACTTCTCATGTTCCACTACACATCACACAGAAAATCCCATCTACAGTACTTTCTCCATAACAACCCAGTGATGCCTTCAAAATCCCACAAAGACCTGGGAGTTGGCCACCACAAACCTAAATACACCATCAACACATACGAGACATAACACATACCCCGTAAAGCAGGTGGAGTTGCATCCACACTACTCAAGAGTACCATTTGCCATTCTCCTGACTTCATGCTGGGTCTCCTGACCACTGACATACTCCCCATAACTGAATTTGTATCCCCAGTCTGGAACCCTGGTTACTCCATGACCCTGAAGAAGTTAGAATCAATCCAACGAAGATGGACAAAACAAGTTTTTGAAACTCAGGACCTCCCTTATGAATAATGACTGAAAAGGCTTGTATGGATGAGGATGAAAGTAGGTATACAAGTAGGTATACTACAAGCTTAAGCGATTAAATGGGCATATGCACCAACAGAGGACCGAGTGGCAAGGGTGAAAGATGAGTTTTGGGCAAGTGTAGAAGCATGTAAGGACAAGTTTGAGTGGAGCGAGAGAGTGTTTTTGATTGGAGTCAAGAATGGCAAAGTTGGGAATGTAAGAGTGTATGGAGTGGTTGGTCAGTGGGGTGTGCCAACTGAGGTGGATGGGGATGATAGTGCCTTGGTGGATATCTGTGTTGGTAAGGGGTTGGCAATAGCCAACACCTAATTTCAGTGCAAGATGATCCACTGGTATACATGGAGAGTCATGAGGAGGATGGATGATGAACTTGTTGAATGAAAGGCAATGATAGATTGTGTGTGTGTAGATAAGCGAATGAAAAGACGAGTGTTGGATGCAAGAGTGTGGAGAGGGTGGGGGAATGGAATCTCAGACTATCACTTGGTGACGGACAAGGTAAGGCTGCAAGGGGAAGACAGGAGGCAATAGCTCCTGTGAGAAGAGTGGATATGTTGCAAGATAGTGAGAAAATGGAAGAGTATACGAGCATAGTGGAAGAAAGATTGGGAAGGTATGAGTTAGAGCAGATGGAAGGGGTGGAAGATGTATGTAAGATTTTCATGGAAGAGATAGGCGCAGCATGTGAGGTGGTTTGTGGAGTGAGGAGGAGATGCAGGGGTGTGCAAGGGACAGCATGGTGGAATGATGAGGTGAAACGAGCTGTGGAACAAAAGAAGAAGGCATATAGTGAATGGCTAGGAGGCAGAGGTAGGGGAGAAGATGAGAGAAAGAAAAGAGAGGTATATGTGAGGTGGAGAAGAGAGGTGAAGAGATTGGTGAAGGAGAGTAAGAAGAAAGTGGATGAAGTGTTTGGGAGAAATCTGAGTGTAAAATGGAGGGAGTGTAAGAAATTGTTTTGGAAGGAGGTAAAGAAAGTAAGACAGTGTGAAAGGGGATACAGTAGGGGAGTGCCAGACGCCTCAATCCCGCACGGGGTGGTCACAAACAAATCACCTCCATGTCACTCTGTCCACCGCCATTTCACTACCACGCTCCCAACTCACACCCCCCTCTCTCATATACCTCTCCACTCCATCCCTCCATCTCATCCTCAGCCTCCCCCTCCCTCTCGCCCCCTCCACCTCACTCACATAAACTCTCCTCATCAGTCGTTCACTCTCCATCCTCTCCACAAACTCAAACCTCCTTAACATGTTTCTCCTAACGCTTCCCATCACGTCCTCAACCACACCACAATGCTCCTTCACTTCCTCATTTGTTAGTCTGTCTCTCCATGTGACTCCACATGCTCCTCTCAAATAACTCATTTCCACTGCTCTCACTCTTGACTTCTGTCCTTCCAACAGGGTCCAAGCTTAACTTCCATATGTTAAAGCTGGTATCACAATACTGTCATGTAACAACTTTTTCACTGCCATGCTCACCTCCCTGTTTCTTATCACTGCTTTCAGCAAACCAGCAACCTTCCTTCCCTGCTGCACCCTTTCAAGCACTTCACCCTCCAGACTTCCATCCTTACTCATCACAATGCCCAAGTACTTAAATGCACTCACGTTCTCCATATCCTTCCCATCCAGTCTCACTGTACATTCACTGGCTTCACTTCTCTCGAACACAATCACTTTACTCTTCCCTACATTCACCTTTAGATTCCATTTCTTACACACTCTCCCAAACTCATCTACCAAGCCTTGCAGCTCCCCTTCGTCTTCGCTCAACAACACAGTATCATCTGCAAACAACAGTACAGGGAGTTTCCAAACACTGCCCTCTCTCACTAGGGCCGCTCCAACATCCACTGCCCGACCTTGTATCTCTTTTATAACCCCATCCATGTACAGATTGAACAACCATGGAGACATGACACATCCTTGTTTCAATCCAACCTTCAAATGGAAAGATTCACTCAGTTTGCCATCCACACGCACTGCAGCCTTAGCACCCTCATACATACTCTTCACTGCCTTCAACAACTTCCCATCCACTCCATATATTCTTAATACCTTCCACAAACCTTGTCTATCCACCCTGTCATATGCTTTCTCCAGATCCATGAAGGCTGCATACAACTTCTTGCCCTTCTCTAGAAACTTTTCCACTAAGGATCTAAGAATGAATATCTGGTCTACACAACCTCTTCCCTTCCTAAAACCTCCTTGTTCTTCTCCAACTAATTCCTCAGTAATTTCCCTAACTCTGTCAATAAGTATCCTACCATATANTTTTCCTATTACACTGAGAAGGCAAATGCCCCTATGATTACCACACACTGCTTTTTCCCCTTTTCCTTTGTACAGAGGAATAATTATACCTGACTTCCAATCCTCCGGGACTCTACCCTCCTCCCAAGCCAATCTGCACACCTTCCACATCCATTCTATTACTATCTCTCCCCCATGCTTCAGCATTTCACCACACATTCCATCAATTCCTGGGGCTTTCCCCATTTTAACTTTCTTCATTGCTTCCACCACTTCCATCCTGGTGATTTCTTCCTCTCTTCTCACAACCCTCCTTCTCCCCGCCATTCCCCAGCCACATATACTCGCATTACTTTCATTCTCTATGTTCAACAGTTCATTAAACTGTTCTCTCCATCTGTTTACTTTTTCTCCCTTCTCCACTAGTAATCTACCATTTTTATCTTTCACACCCCCACTGACTTTGTTGGCACCCTGTCTAGCTCTCTTTACCTCCTTCCAGAACATTTTCTTACATTCCCTCCACTTTGCACTCAAATTCCTTCCAAATTCCTCATCCACTCTCTTCTTACTCTCTCTTACTAATCTTTTCACCTCTCTCCTCCTCTCTATATATAACTCTCTTGTCCATCTCTCAGCTTCTTCGATGCCCCTGCTCCTCATCCACTCATTATATGCTTTCTTCTTTTGTGCCACAGCCTCTCTCACCTCTTCAGTCCACCATGCTGTTCCCTGAACCCCCTTTTGTCTTCTCTTCACCCCACACACCACCTCACATGCTGCACAGATTTCTTCTGTGAATACCTTGCACACACCTTCCACGTCCCCCATCTGCTCCAATCTATATTTACCCAATTGCTCCTCAACTTCCCTTTTATATTCAGCCTTTATTCCATCATCTTGTAGCTTTTCTACCCTCCTTGTAACAAATACTTCCTCCTGTCCTTCCCTTCTTCTCTTCCTCCATCTTGTTTGGATTCTGATTCTGGCCACCACCAAGTGGTGGTCAGAAAGTCCACTCCCCCAACCTCTATATACTCTTGCATCCATTACACATCTTCTCATCCTTTCATCCACACACACATAGTCAATCATTGCCTTCCATTCATTCATTCCACTGTCATCTCTTCTCACCACTCGCCATGTATACCTATGGATCATTTTGTGCCCGAAGAGGGTATTAGCTACCACCAACCCCCTCCCAGCACAAATGTCCACTCTTGAGAGTTACCAATGCAATATGTGGTTGGACAAGAGGCCCATCAAGACATAAAGTAACTTGGTGGTGGGATGAGGGTGTAGAAGCCGCAGTTAAGGAGAAAAGAAGGCTTTTCCGGGAATGGAAGAAGGGTGGTAACAGGGAGGAGTACTTGGCTGCCAAGCGCAGGGCTATAAGAGAGGTACAGTATACAGGGCGAAGTCTGAGTCACAGAAACTTTTACATGATAATCTAAATCATGGAGAAAGGAAAAATATGATTTTTAGGGTGGCAATCAGGTGAAGAGGGATAATCGGGACATTGTAGGTGAGCAGTGTGTGAAGAACGATGATGGAAGGGTAGTGGTGAACAGTGAGGATATTAAAGATGCATGGAGAGAGCATTATAACTGGTTGTTGAATGAGGAGTTTGATTGGGATAGAGAAGGTTTGGAGCCAGCTGATCCAGTGTTTGGCCCCTGGCCTTTGATTGATGCTGCTACTGTGAGTAAGGCAATAGGCAGGATGCGGGTGGGGAAGGCGGCAGGTGAGTCTGGGTTGACTGCCGAAATGTTGAAAGCCTCAGGAGATACTGGGGTAAGGTTAGTCACTGACCTGATAAATACAATTATATATGAGTGTGTTGTCCCAGATGATTGGCTGAAGAGTGTAATTGTAAATGTGTACAAAGGGAAGGGTGATGCCCTGGAAAGGGGAAATTACAGAGGTATAAAGCTCTTAGATCAGATAATGAAAGTAATGGAGAGAGCTCTAGAACGTATGATTAGAGAAAGAGTGAATATCGATGAGATGCAGTTTGGGTTTATGCCAGGCAGGGGAACCACTGATGCCATATTCATTGTTCGACAGCTTCAGGAAAAATATATTGGAAAGAAAAGGGAATTGTATTTTGTTTTTGTTGATTTGGAAAAGGCCTTTGACAGAGTCCCTAGAGAGGTGGTGAAGTGGGCAATGAGAAAGCTAGGGTTGGAAGAGTGGCTGGTTAGGGTGGTTATGGCCACGTACGTGGGTGCTCGCACCCACATAAGAGTGAATGGAGTTTTGAGTGATGAGTTTTCTGTGAATGTTGGTGTGCATCAGGGGTCAGTTTTGAGTCCCTTGTTGTTTATCATGGTGCTTGAAGCCCTCTCACGTGACTTCAGAGATGGACTCCCATGGGAGATGTTGTATGCTGATGATTTGGTGTTGATTGCAGAGAATGAAAAGGAGGCAGAGGAAAGATTTAAGAAGTGGAGAGATGGCATGGGGTACAAGGGCTTAAGGGTAAATGCAGATAAAACAAAAGTGATGATATCTAGGGTTGGTGGCGATACAATCAGAGGAGAGGGAGAGTCGCCATGTGCAGTTTGCCACAAGGGTGTGGGAAGTAATTCCATCTTGTGTAGTGTCTGTGATAAATGGGTGCACAAGAGATGTAGTGGTATTAGAGGTAGACTGCGAGATAATGCTGATTTCATGTGTGCGGCGAGTCGGGGAGAGCAGGTGGAGATTGTTGGGCGTGAGAGGGTTGAACTTGCAGGTGAGTCTCTTGAGTGTGTGGAGGAGTTTTGTTATTTGGGAGACATGTTATGTGCTGGAGGAGGGGCTGGAGTTAGCTCGGTTGCTAGGGTGAGAAGTGGTTGGAAGAAGTTCAGGGAGCTGTTGCCTCTCCTGACATTGAGAGGACTCTCCTTATGTGCTAAGGGGTCTTTGTATGCAGCATGTGTTAGGAGTGTGATGCTGTATGGTAGTGAGACCTGGGCAGTAAAGGAAGAGGATATTCGCAGGTTTAAACATACAGAAATGACAATGATTAGGTGGATGTGCAGTGCGTCCCTGCATGCAAAGCCTGGTGGGGCTGGGTTTAAGATGGAAGAGTTGAGATGTAGGATGGGACTGGAGTGTATTGGTGTTGTGATGAGGAGAGGTAGGCTGAGGTGGTTTGGGCATGTGGAGAGGATGGGGGATGATAACTGGGTGCAGAGTGTGAGAGGTGTTAATATTGGGGGAGGGGTTGGGAGAGGTAGACCGAGAAAGACATGGGACGAGGTCATTAAGAGTGACTTAAGGGTTAAGGGACTGAACAGGGAGGCTGCCAGGGATCGAGCAGCATGGAGAGCCGCCATTAGGTGACCAAGGCCGACGCATGCAAGCATGTTGGAGCCTTCAAAAACAAAACGATGGATAGGGTTGCAAAGGAGGTGCAAGGAAGAGCAGTGGATGTGGGGGTGGCTCTAATGAATGAGGGTGAGATGTGGAAGATTCCGGTATTGTTGTTTGCTGATGATACAGTATTGTTGAGTGAAGATGAATGGGAGTTGCAAGGTTTGGTGAATGAATTTGGGACAGTGTGTAGGAAGAGGAATCTGAAAGTCAATGTAAACAAGAGTAAAGTTATGGTGTTTGAGAGGAATGAAGTCACAGAATGCACTGTACGGTTGATGGTGAGGATATAGAGAATGTGAGTGCATTCAAGTACTTGGGCAGTGTGATGAGTAAGGATGGAAGTTTGGGGGATGATATACTTGAAAGGGTACAGCAGGGAAGGAAGGTTGTTGGGTCAAAGCAGTGATAAGAAACAGGGAGGTGAATATTGAAGTCAAGAAGTCACTGTATGACAGTATTGCGATCCCTACCCTGACGTATGGAAGCAAAGCATGGACCTTGTTAGAGGGTAACAAGTCAAGAGTGAGAGCAGTGGAAATGAGTAAGAGAGGAGCATGTGGAGTGACATGGAGGGACAGGTTGACGAATGAAGAAGGAACGTTGTGGGGTGGATGTGGATGAGAATTAGGAGAAATACACTGAGGTGGTTTGGACATGTGGAGAGAATGGAGAAGAAAAGACTGACTAAGAGGGTGTATGTAGGGGAAGACTGAGGATGAGGTGGAGCGATGGAGTTTAACCTCTCATCACAAAAAATCCACCCTCTACCTTCCCTCGCCTAAAACCCACCAAACAAAATCAGTGAGACAAAGGACATTCTTTCCTATAAATTCTCTATACAATACACACACCCAGCTCATCACACATGTTTCCATACTCATTAATAACAACTGGCTGGAGAAGGTCTATTCATATACTAGTCTTTGAGCCTGTTGTTACCACTTGTACTGCCATGCATAGCAGACAAGGGGCTGAGGCCCTACCTGGTAGGATAACCAGGTATGACTTAATTTCATGTGTTGGTAATATGCTCATGACTAGCTGTGAGCACCAGTGTGAAATGTTTATGCTTATCATCACACTTGATTTCATTAGGCAAGTTAGGAAGTTGCTTAAAAACTTCACAAAACTGGAGACATTACTACTAGAGCTACCACTCACAGATGCTGAAAAGCTCAGTAAGGGTTAAGTATCATCGCAGTGCAATTCCTATATGACAACCTTGTTTTGCTGAGGTAACTAAAGAAACAGTTCAAAGAAGGTTGCTTTTAGGGTTAGGTTAGGTCCAGGTTGTCTTGGTATGCATGTAAAATTGAAGGTTATATAATTACAGTAATAACAAACCCAGACTTCTGCAACCGACTATTGGTAATGTGACTGTTAAGTGCCATCTAAAATGGGTAAATGGCACTACATTTTTAAACTATTACCAGGGCATTTACTTCATACTTTTTGCTACTGGTGGAGTAACTGGGGTGGGCTGATGTGAATGGACATGTCCTCTTGTAAATGTGTGGGGGTGGTGCCTGATGGTGACCCTCCTGCATCCCCCACCATGCCAGAACCCCCTCAGCCCTCGTCCTACCACCCCACCACCAGGCACCAGCATCCTGTCCTCTCACTCCGCCGGCTTCACTGCCCTCACAATATAGGTGTCTTGAAGCTCATGACATCTGCCAGGCTCTGAACTCTTCTGTGCTGCACTTTCATGTGAACCTGAGAAGTTGTTATATACATTCATGTTATTATTCAACATTTTAATACGAGTCTTAATCTACTAAATGACTGAAAACATTACTATCTTGCCATTACACCTTGTACACAACTGCTCCATTTCTATGCGCTGCAGTGACAATTGCAAAAAACATGTAGTAAATAAAAGCTCAACTACACGATTCTGTAACAGTTTTACAAACATTCACCTATAATACGAAGCAGCCCGGATGCTCGCCCTCCGCATGACAACGGTAGGACTTCTTTTTTTCGTCCAAAAGCAAAATTCGGCATACTACAGTTTACTTCAGCTATAATACACTGCAGTGAATTGCGCATATGTCGGTCGTAATTAGGTGATTTTGTGATAATTTGTTGGATGAGATCAGTAAGTTATAGCTGCTGTTAGAAATGAGTGGCGAGACGGTATTACTTGGCGAGGATTGAGTGAAAGTCGCCTGGATAAACTCGGATAATTTAATTCTTCGAAGTATTTATATCTTCAATTATACAAAGCATATTCTCTTGGCCTTGGAAACTATTGATGCTGCTCACTATTAGTATTCTTATGATTATTTTTAGGACGCACAATCAAAACTTTCAATAAAAGCGTTTTCTGTGTTACAGTCGTAGAAAACTATTTCTTTGGTAGACATTCACAGTGGTGCTGAAGAGCGAAGACTACTTAATAGTCTTTGCTAAAGAGGTGCCTTCCGGTGGTGGCACCAAATACAACTGGGCAGCAGAGCTGCCTAATTATACAAACGCTTCTCCACGAAAGGAGGATAATAGACTAGAGTTCATACCATACTGTAAATACTGTAGTCTCCAGTGGACTACTGGGCAACTTCAGCCTGCAGTCCACTGGGTTTACATTTCAGATGAACCTTTTCCCCTGGGGAGGGAGAAAGAATACTTCCTCAATACCCCTTCTTGTCGTAAATAGAGTCTTTCACTTCTTACTGTCCTCTTCTACTTTCTGCCTTACCTCACTTCTTGATATTTCCATGTTTCTCCCGGCCTTTATTTCCCTCTACTCCTAACAGTGCCATATAGCCATATAATGGCTTGGTGCGAGTTAATCATCTGTATGAACCTGGGACCACAACATTCATTGCATTTCCACTAAACTGCTCATATTCTCTTCCAGCCTCATTTTACGTTTTTTGTCATCTCATTATTATTAAGAGTCCATTGTGTCCAGGGATGTGCTCCAAAATGTCACGACTTCTTCCATGCTGTTAGTACAGTAAATCAGAGGAATTTGTATCGTAAATCAGCTTTACAATAACAATAAAACTTTAAACTATAGGCAATATCTGTGCAACTTACCAACAAGGACATCATGGCAACAAGCAGAGCAAAATTGTGAAGCCCTACTTCACAGCACAAAACTGTGAAACAGTGAAAGCAAATGCAAATAATAATATTGTTAGCCCTAAAGAGGTATTTGTAACAATATCAGTGTTACCTCGACAGGGCCCTTCAGGAATATCATGGTTTACTGTAAGTTTTCTGAAAAAAGTTGCTAGTTAAGGCTTTCAGCTTGAACCTCCTCCTCCTTGGGTATCATCATTTTGTAACATTTATGAGGGCTCAAACATACTGGCATGTGTTGGCCTTGGTCACCTAATGGCGGCACTGCACACTACTCGATCTCTGGCAGCCTACCTATTCAGTCCTTTATCGCTGATGTCACACTCTGTGACCTCTTCCTTTTTTTTTTTTTTTTTTCTGGTCTGCCTCATGTAACCCTACTACTAACATTCAAACCTCTCGCCTTCCACATTCATCCTCCATCCTCTCAACATGTCCAGACAAGGGGGGGGGGGCGGTGGCCGGATCGGTAGAGAGTTGGCCTGCAGTCCTAATGGACCCAGGTTCGAATCCCCACTGAGGCAGGGAACAGTTTAAGGATTTGAATTTCTTGAAAAGCTGACTTTACTGATCTACCAGACGACCTTCCGACATGTCGTAAAAGTACCCCCGCTAATACCAATACACCAGTCCTGTATGAGACAGCCCTAGCATGTATTCAATAAGGATGGTGGGTGTTAGCGCCGAAGTGGTGATATGTGGAGGTGTATGAATGTAGGAGTACTGGGCCTTCTTAATAACGGGCTGTAAAGCCTATGCCCAGAGTTGGTCACACACAAAAAAAAAAAAATCAGTCTAACCCTCCCCATTACAACACCAATACATTTCAGTCCCAGCCTTCCTCTCAATTCTCCAATTGCAGTCCTAGCCCCTCTAGGCCTTGCATTCAAGGACACTATGCATCCATCTAAACACTGTCAATTCTGTACATTTGAGCCTAAAACTTTCTTCATCCTTTACTACTCAGGTCTGATTACCATACTGCATTACAATCCAAACACATGCCACATACAAAGATCCCTTAGCACAGGGGGGAGATTCCTATCAACGTTAAGACAGGTCACAGCTCACCAAACTTCGTCCAATCACTCAATACCCTAGCCACACTCTAGCCTCATCTCCAGCACATATATCCCACAAATAAAAAATAACAAAACTCCTCCACACACTCATGAGACTCCAGGAAGATCAATCCTTTCATGCCTGACGATCTTTACATGCTCTCTACGACACACTGCACATGGAAAATCAACATTATCTTGCAGTCTAAATACAATACCACTATAACTCTTATGCACCCACTTATCATGAACACTGCACAAGATGGAGTTAATTCCTTGTGGCAAACTGCACATGCCCACACTCTCCCAGCTTTGGCAGTACTACCACCAACCCTAGATATCATCACTTTTGTTGTATCAGCATTTACTCAAACTCTTGTGCCCCATTCCATATCTCCAATTCTTAATTCTTTCCTCCACCTTCCTTCTCATTTTCTGCAAAAACAGTCATCAGCATTCAACATCTCCCATGGAAGTCCATTTCTGAAGTCATGTGAGACAGCTCCAAGCTCCATGACAAACAATAAGGGGCTCAAGACTGACATTTGATGCATGCCTTCATTCATGGGAAACTTATCACCCAAATCTCCATTCACTCTCACCTGGGTGCAAACACACACACACACACACATAGCCATAACCACTCTAACTAGCCACTTCTCGATCCCAAGCTTTCTCATTGCTCACTTCACCACCTCCGTAGGGACTCTGTCAAAGGCCTTCTCTATCTATCTACTGCCAGACGCCTCAATCCCGCACAGGGTGGCCGCAAACAAATCGCCTCCATGTCACTCTGTCCCCCGCCATTTCACTACCCCGCTCCCAACTCACACCCCCCTCTCATGTACCTCTCCACTCCATCCCTCCATCTCATCCTCGGCCTCCCCCTCACTCTCGTCCCCTCCACCTCACTCACATACATTCTCCTCGTCAGTCTTTCACTCTCTATCATCTCCACATGCCCAAACCACCTTAACGTGTTTCTCCTAACGTTTCCTATCACGTCCACAACCACACCACAACGCTCTTTCACTTCCTCATTTGTTAGTCTGTCTCTCCATGTGACTCCATATGCTCCTTTCAAATAATTCATTTCCACTGCTCTCACTCTTGACTTCTGTCCCTCCAAGAGGGTCCAAGCTTCACTTTCATATGTTAGAGCTGGTATCACAATACTGTCATGTAACAACTTTTTCATTTCCATGCTCACCTCCCTGTTTCTTATCACTGCTTTCAACGAGCCAGCAACCTTCCTTCCCTGCTGCACCTTTTCAAGCACTTCACCCTCCAGACTTCCATCCTTACTCATCACACTACCCAAGTACTTAAATGCACCCCATCCAATCTCACTGTACATTCACTGGCTTCACTTCTCTCGAAGACCATCACTTTACTCTTCCCTACATTCACCTTTAGAGAAGTGTTAATATTGGGAGGGGTTGCGAGGGGTAGACCGAGAAAGACATGGGACGAGGTCATTAAATGTGACTTAAGGGTTAAGGGACTGAATAGGGAGGCTGCCAGAGATCGAGCAGCGTGGAGAGCCGCCATTAGGTGACCAAGGCCGACACATGCAAGCATGTTGGAGCCTTCAAAAACGAAACGAAACGAAACGAACACACACTCCCAAACTCATCTACCAAGCCTTGCAGCTTCCCTTCGCCTTCACTCAACAACACAGTATCATCTGCAAACAACAGTACAGGGAGTTTCCAAACACTGCCCTCTCTCACTAGGGCCACTCCAACATCCACTGCCCGACCTTGTATCTCTTTTATAACCCCATCCATGTACAGATCGAACAACAATGAAGACATGACACATCCTTGTTTCAATCCAACCTTCAAATGGAAAGATTCACTCAGTTTGCCATCCACACGCACTGCAGCCTTAGCACCCTCATACATACTCTTCACTGCCTGCAACAACTTCCCATCCACTCCATATACTGTATTCTTAATACTTTCCACAATCCTTGTCTATCCACCCTGTCATATGCTTTCTCCAGATCCATGAAGGCTGCATACAACTTCTTTCCCTTCTCTAGAAACTTTTCCACTAAGGATCTAAGAATGAATATCTGGTCTACACAACCTCTTCCCTTCATAAAACCTCCCTCTTCTTCTTCAACTATTCCTCTGTTATTTCCCTAACTCTGTCAATAAGTATCCTATCATATACTTTTCCTATTACACTGAGAAGGCAAATGCCCCTATGATTACCACACACTGCTTTTTCCCCTTTTCCTTTGTGCAGAGGAATAATTATACCTGACTTCCAATCCTCCGGGACTCTACCCTCCTCCCACACCAATCTGCACACCTTCCACATCCATTCTATTACTATCTCTCCCCCATGCTTCAGCATTTCACCACACACTCCATCAATTCCTGGGGCTTTCCCCATTTTAGCTTTCTTCATCGCTTCCACCGCGTCCATCCTACTAATTTCTTCCGCTCTTCTCACAACCCTCCTTCTCTCCGCCATTCCCCAGCCACTTATACTTGCATTACTTTCGTTCTCTATGTTCAACAGTTCATTAAAGTGTTCTCTCCATCTGTTTACTTCTTCTCCCTTCTCCACTAGTAATCTACCATTTTTATCTTTCACACCCCTACTGACTTCATTGGCACCTGTCTAGCTCTCTTTACCTCCTTCCAGAACATTTTTTTTTTACATTCCCTCCACTTCACACTCAAATTCGTTCCAAATTCCTCATCCACTTTCTTCTTACTCTCTCTTACTAATCTTTTCACCTCTCTACATATAACTCTCTCGTCCGTCTCTCAGCTTCTTCGACGCCCCTGTTCCTCATCCACTCGTTATATGCTTTCTTCTTTTGTGCCACAGCCTCTCTCACCTCTTCAGTCCACCATGCTGTTCCCTGAACCCCCTTGTGTCTTCTCTTCACCCCACACACCACCTCACATGCTGCACAGATTTCTTCTGTGAATATCTTGCACACACCTTCCACGTCCCCCATATGCTCCAATCTATATTCACCCAATCGCTCCTCCACTTCCCTTTTATATTCAGCCTTTACTCCATCCTCTTGTGACTTTTCTACCCTCCTTGTAAGAAATACTTCCTCCTGTCCTTCCCTTCTTCTCTTCCTCCATCTTGTTTGGATTCTGATTCTGGCCACCACCAAGTGGTGGTCAGAAAGTCCACTCCCCCAACCTCTATATACTCTTGCATCCATTACACATCTTCTCATCCTTTCATCCACACACACATAGTCAATCATTGCCTTCCGTTCATTCAGTTCGTCATCCACCCTTCTCAGCACTCGCCATGTATACCTTTTGATCATTTTATGCCTGAAGAGGGTATTAGATAACACCAACCCCCTCCCGGCACAAATGTCCACTAAAGCACTGCCATTCTCATCCATCTCTGCAGGCCTTCTCCAAATCAACAAAAAAGTACAGCTCCTTTTTCCTATAAATTTTTCCTTAAGCTGTCAGACACTGAATATTGCATTAGCAGTCCATTTGCCTGGCATAAACCCATACTGCAGTTGCACCTCATCAATATTCACTCTTTCCCATATAATACCATCTAGTAATTTCTCCATTACCTTCATTATCTGGCAAAAAAAAAAAAAAAAAAAGCATGCCTCAAACACTTCATGTAAACTATGAAGCTGGAGAAAACGAACTCTCAACCAAGCTCTCCCAGTCATAATTTTGGGTCATTTCTATCCGCCTCATTTCTCCATCCCAATAATTAACTATTTGTTCTATTCAATACACCATGGATGGTCCTCTCAGTCCTTTCCCTCTCACAGGTTCAAAACATTATTGGCCAATATTCTGATAGGTTCCACATTCTTCATTTTCAATGTCCACTCTTTAAAACTGCTTCATTTTTTTCAAAGCCATTCTCAGCCCTGTTTCCAAATATTTATATAGGTAATCTTAATTTCCTCATTTCTCCCTATTCACACTTCTTAAGTTCACCGTATCACTTGTCACCCTACCCACCTCATATAAACATCCCTTAATTCCTTCCCTAACCCTCAGAAGGAGGGCAATTTCAGCCTGCAGTCTTCTGGGTACATATTCACATAAGCCTGGGGTTGCAAATGTTCCTACTACCCAACTCAATTTATCTTACTGCTTTTCACTTCATTTCTTTACCATATCTTGTTACTTCAGCTACTATCTATTGAAAGTCCTTCTCAAATATTAGTTACTATTAATAATATAGCTAAACAGGTACCATAGGCTATGTGTATTCCTACACACAGTGTATATTTTCTGCATCAGTCTTCCCACATACATGGAAAACAGTACTGGTGAGCACTTACATCCTTGCCTCACTCACTTTCACTCAACTCAGTAACTAGATTCCCCATTTGTAAAATCATATTTGTGCCTAGAAACAAATGTTTAAATGAAGAAGAGATGGAATAGGGTACAAGGTTTATGAGTAAATAAGCATAAAACAACGATGATATGAAGGTTAGTTGGTGATAATGTCATAGCAGAAGGAGTATGGCTATGTAGTTTGCAAAAAGGGTGTGGGATATTACTCCATTTTGTGCAGAATTTGTAAGAAGTGGGTGCATAAGAGACACACGAGTATTAGAGGTTGGTTCCAAAAATAATGCTGAGCTTGAGTGTGTGATATGTGAAGAACACAGAGGAGAGGCAGGAAAGGATTACCCCGTAACCTTGCTGGAAAGTCTTGAGTGCACAGAGGAGTTTGCTTATTTGGGGAACGAGATATGTACTGCAGGTGGGGCTGGAGCAAGCACAGTACCAAGGATAAGGAGTGGTCTGAAGAAGTTTAGGGAGTTCTTACCTCTCCTGACATTGAGAGGGCTTTCCCTCTGTGCTATGGGGCCATTGTATGCAGCATTTTAGTTGTGTAATGCAGTATCATGGTAAGACAGGCAGTAAACGGTAATAATATCTGTTGGCTCAAATATACAGAAGTGAGAATGAGTAAAGTAATGGTCTTTGAGAGAAGTGAAGTCAGTGAATGTACAGGGAGATTGGATGGGAAGGATATAGAGAATGCAAGCACATTTAAGTACTTCGGTAGTGTGATGAGTAAGGATGGAAGTTTGGAGGGTGAACTGTTTGAAAGGGTGCAGCAGGGAAGAAAGGTTGCTAGTTCCTTGAAAGCAGTGATAACAAACAGGGAAGTGAACATGGGAGTGAAAAAGCTGCTACAAGACAGTATTGTGATACCAATTCTAACATATGGAGGGACAGAAGTCATGTGAGAGCAAGGGAAATTAGTTATTTGAGAGGAGCATGTGGAATCACATGGAGAGACAGACTGACAAATGAGGAAGTGAAGGAGCATTGTGGTGTGGATGTGGATGTGATAAGAGGTTTTAGGAGAAACACATTAAGGTGGTTTGGGCATGTGGAGAGGATGGAAAGTGAGAGACTAATGAGGAGAATATATGTGAGTGAGGTGGAGGGGGGGAAAGGAAGGGGGAGGCCGAGGATGAGATGACGGGATGGAGTGGAGAGGTACTTGAGAGAGGGGGGTGTGAGCTGGGAGCAGGGCAGTGAAATGGTGGGGGACAGAGCGACATGGAGGCAATTTGTTTGTGACCACCCTGTACAGGATTAAGGCATCTGGCAATAGATGGACAGATAAGAGAATGATCACACACAAGTGTAGTGCACCCTTGAATGGCATACCTGGGGGGTTATGGCTGTGAATGAAGAGTTGAGAGGAAGGATGGGATTTGAATGTATTAGTTATGTGATGAGAAGGGGTAGAGTGAAATGGTCTGGGCATGTGGAGAGGATTGAGAATGGCAGCTTTGTGCAAAGGGCAAGAGGTATGAATGTTTAGGGCAGAGTTGTGAGAGGCAGGCCAAAAAAGACTTATCCCTCAGGAATAAGGGATTGAACAAAACAGACAAGCTGCAAATAATCAAACAGTATGGAGAACTCCCACAAGATGACCAAATCTAGTGCCTGCAAGCATGTTGGAATTGTTATAATTCCTCATTTTTATTACCAGTCATTTATTCCTCACTGTCTTCCAAATTCATCAACCAACTCTCTCAACTCTGAGCGCAGATACTCATATCTTACCAAATTCAAGTCACATCTTTCCATTCATCCACTTAGTCCCTCTCATATTTGTCTCACACATAACTCATACCTTCCTTACTTAAAAATTTAGTGACAGGTGGTGGTGATCATCATCTACCTACTTGTAGTGCTACTTGCTTCTTCCCAAAATGACTCTGCACCAACTGACAAGCCTAATGGTTTCCTGTACCCTAGGATACCATTCACAATTCTGGTTGATAACCATATGACCAAATAATGGGGTGATGTTGAGCCTACTATGGTGCCCCTATTACCTGGGTGAAGACACAAATGCAGCATCCATCCAGGAATGAAACCTCCACACTCTTCCCCACACCTCACTGTGGCTTGGCGCTGTTCACCTCAGGGGAATTATGGTTCATTTCTTGGGATGACCCTGAAGGAGCATCTGCTTGCCAGTGGTTGATGGATCTGTTTGGCCGGACATACCACGGTCCCTTTACTACAACTTTAAGATCTTCATTACTGATTATCCTATTTTACATTCTTCCTTCACACCTCTCACATTTTACAAAGTCACATAAGCCTGCCTAGTGTTATTGGGTCCTAAGGAGGAACAAGACCCAGATCTAAGACCTCTGTACAATTTTTAGTATGCTTTAGAGGGTAAAGGAACTCCTGATCCACAAACACATATCCCTTTCAGGCTACTCGGCATGTACGATATATAGGGACACTGTTTTCTTCCTCCCGAACCCCAGGATAGTACAATGGTTCATCATCATCATCCAGACTTTTCCCACCCTAGGACAGGGTCCATCCATCATCCAATCCAGTACAGTGGGGCCCCTTGGATAGCGACCTTATTAGTCCACCAAAATGGCCGCTATCCATGAAATCACTACCCGAGGGGCAAACTTCTTACCTAAAAAAATTAATGCAGTCCTGGACTCCTTCAGCTATACCCCTAATTTCCTCCATTACCCAAGAGTATCACGTCATATTTCTTCAGTACTGTAATAAGATAAACGTATACTACATATTCAAAAGTTATCTTTTTCTTTTCCTCCATGCAGTATTGTTTCTCTGGCTTGCCACGCATGTATTGTCTGGCCTTTTCGGTCACTTTTACGTTACCAGCACTTCCTGTTTTTTCACTGGGCCCCCACCACCACTTGGGCCAGCCCCTGAAGTTGAAGCCATGATATTAGAACACTCAGTAGCCAGACAATAAATGGAAGGTCACAAAAAGCTTTAACAGTGGCGAGACTGTGACAAGTTGAATGAATGCACGGCGCGTGGATAAACAAACAATCGTCTTCTTCTTCTTCTTGGGGTAACTGCGGGGAGGTTCACCTTCCACCCGTCAGTATCACCTAGATACCGGCATTCCCCCAGGAGAAGAGTAAAGGTAAAGGAAAAATTTAAAACTGTAAAATTTGGTAGGTGAGAGAGAGTTGGAGATTAGTTATAAGAAAAGCTTAAGATACATACTTTCACTCCACATGGGTCAATGAACTGAATAATGATAGACTCGCACTCACTATCAGTGTTACCAGCTTGCTACGTGTTAAATCCCTAGCGGATTTTCGCTAACCGTGCATAATTAATCGCTATGAGATAGTTTCATTCCTGTCGCTATCCATGGATTACCTACCCAAAAAAACGCTACCTGAGAGGCTCCACTGTACTGCCCCACAAGGAGCACAGCGTCTCTAACTTTTCCCGTACATTAACAGGAAACCATTTGCCTTTCACTCAGCATTAATACCTACAGGTAAAACTACACTGTATGTACTGTAATTGGTGGGCACCCCTACGTACCAAGCTGTTACTGAAGAATGAATAAATTTTCACTAGTTTGTGGCTTGTTATGTATATCTATGCTAGTTTTTACAATATTTCTTGGGGGAAATCAAGATTTTAGGGAGACAATTATTTCTACTGTACCTGCTCAATCCACTTCTAACTCTTTCATGAAAACATTAACTAGTATTATCAGTTGATGCACAAGTTGATCAGCTCTAGAACTGATTTCCTAATTCTGTCTTTCTCTCTGCCAGTAACCTCCAGCCTTTTAAATGTAAATTGCCCAGTGATCTCAAAATTAATGGATATTAATTTTTGGCTCTCTTCTGATCCATTTCATTTACAAATGACAACCTTTTGCAAGATCCCAGCATCTGTTTCTTCCTTTTTCCATTAAAAAAAAATATATATATATATACATTGTGTATAAAAACAGGGTATACATTCCTGTGCAGGTACCAGTACAATACAAACTACCATAATTTCCTTGTGTCTAAATTATTTATTATAGAAATGTGTGAGTGTCTTCTCATAAAATGTCTAGTGATGGGAATATATTAATTTACCATAAACTCTGTAAAGAATTTAAAAACCTGGAACAGGACATGACAGTTCTGAATGTCTTGAACTGCTAGAAACTTCTTTTTATCAAAGCCATGTGAAACTATAAATCCAGTCAGAACACACAATAATTTCATATATCATGGAGTTATAGCTCTGTGTATTATCCCTTGCAATCCAATGATGTACTTTTATATTCTTTCTGCTACCTCTAGACAATCTGACTTAGCTATAAGGAGATTTTTCGAATTGGAGGGGTTAGATGCAGCTTTTATTAACCCATTCAGTATGTGAAATTTTTCCTAAGTTGAACAAATCATTGGAAGGTAGCAATAATAAAATAAAAATATATATCTCAACAAACAGACAGGGTTAATTGTTCATGTCACTCTACATAACTGAAGGGCCCTGCAATCACCTTAGTAGACCTCTCTATTCATGACTGGGATGGGAAGCTTCTCTGCAACCACGTGGAGAATCTCCGGTGTTTTCTTCCGCCAGTGTTTAATATCCTTGGCCACTGAGCACCAGTGCTCCCCATGATGAGGGTCAGCTGCCAAGCATCTCTTTTCCACTTCATTTTGTTGCTCCTCTGATCCAAATAACATCTCCATCTTGTAGTACCAGGCCCAAGCATCCCCAAGGTCAGGGTCGATTTTGACGGTTTTATTGAACCACTCCCGTGCCTTGTTCTTTTTGCCTTCCATCCAAAACATTTTTGCCACAGCCAGCACTACATGAGCATCATCTTGACACCGCTTCAGGGCATCCACACTGCGGCTTTTGCGCTGGGCAGGATCCTCCAGGAAAACAGCTTGGGCCCATAAGATACCTGATGAGGGACATTCCTGAAGTGCCCGTGCCATAAGTGCCCGACTCATCTCTCTGTTGCCAGACCTCAGCTCCAGGCGAATTGCAAGAAGCCACAACTCTTCATTCATTGGGTTGCGCACACGGGCTTTCTCTAATGTGGCTCGAGCTGTGACCAACCGTCTCTGCCTCTCTTCAAGTGATGACAACAGCCTCCACAGAGGGATGGAAGACTGACATCTTTTTACTGCATCTCTATATATCTCCCAAGCATCCTCCATCTTCCCCTGTTGCTCCAGAATCTGACCTTTCATCATCCACAATTTGGGAAAATCACCCACTTCTTTTAATCCCTCATCTAGTAGGTTATTTGCCACCTCTAAGTTGCCCAAGGCCCATTCCAGATGAGCTGACTTCATCATCACCTTTGGTGTTGCTGCCTGAGATCGAGCTTTAGCAAGCAAACGCCGAGCTCGCTCATATTCGTTATTCTCTGATTCCAATTTCACTGCAGCCAACCAGATCTCTTCCGAGTTAGGATTGGCTTTAAAAGCAAGGGCAAGAATGGATCGAGCAGCTGGAACATCACCTGCTAACCATTTTGACTTTGCACCCATGAGCCAAAGTGTCTCTTCTTGTGGGCAGTGAGTGACAGCCTGTTGCAGAAGAGACTCTAAAGACTCTCTACTTCCATGACTCCGCTCAAAGTGAGCTGCTGCAAGCCATACAGATTTCTTCTTTGGGTATACAGAGAGGGCATGACTGTAAATGGCCCGAGCACATTCATAAGCTCCTTGGGTTGCACAACTGTCTGCATCCTCCATCCAAGCGTGCTTTCGGTCCTCATCTTCCACGCTGTAGCCAATAATGTTTCTGATTATGGACTGGCAGGTGAGAACAGCTCCCGCATGCTCTGCTTCCATAGCATCCTTGATCCAGAAGTCTCTGTTAATATCAACCATGTTTGCCTGGAGAGTTGAGATGGCACGTTCAATGATCTTACCTACCAAAGTGTCATTGCCATTTGCTTCTTCTAGTTTGGCTGCAGTTATCCAGATCTGACGGTCCTTGGGGTTATTTTCACGGGCCTTGTTGAGCACTTTTCTAGCATTCTCATACACCTCAAGGCGGGCCAGGGCAAGCCATAGATCAACAGACGTGGGGCAACACTCCACTGCACGACTTAACAGAATTTTAGCATCTTCCTCTTCCTCCAGTTCCACTGCTAACTTCCACAGCAACTCTGAGTTAGGAATTTGCTCCAGGGCTTTACGGTACACACGTTTCTTGGCTTTTAGCTCAAGTTCCAAGTCAGCAGCCTTGATCCACAGCCGAGGTGAGTGAGGCAGTGTCTGGACAGCCTGAGCAATCACTGCTCGAGCCATATCTGGGGGCTGAAGCCTAGCTGCCTCCAGCCAAACATCTTCAGATTTGGGGCACATTTCACAGCCTTTCATTATCAGGTTACGAGCTGACTGGATCTTTCCAGTTACTTCCTCTAAACGAGCTGAAGCAATCCAGGCTGGTGGGTGATTCGGATTGGTCTCACGAACTGACTTGAGCAGCAACCGAGCCTTCTTGACATCGTTGATATCCCCGCCATACTGGGGTATCATACTCTGTAGGTCTGTCAGGTAGCCCTTGGGATCCACCACTGTCTGACCTCCAACAGCATCTGATACCTGATTAAGTCGCATACCCATGAGTGTGTTACGTGCCTGACCAATCTTACGCAAATCCAAGTCTCCACTTGGAGTTAGCATGCCAGGGGTTGAAGTTCCAGGCATCATGGAAGCCAAACCAGATCCTGGGTCAATTGTCGTCACATTTTCCCCACCCAAATTATGACTAAGCACACTATCTGGCAGTGGGGTGAATCTTTCTGCACGGGGATTGCGCTGCTTGCGGTTCCTGGCATCACCCACCTCTGGGATGGAACTCCATTCATCTTCTGACACACCAGCCAATTCACGCTTGAGATCTGTGAACATCTGCTGGATCTTCGGTCGTTCTTGTCGGTAGTTTTCTAGCTCAGCTTTTAATCGCATTTCTCGGTATTCTCTTCGCTTCTCATCCATTCGTTTATCTATTTCATCATAAATGGCATCAGCTTCTTCATCATCTTTGTCATAAGGGTCTTTGCTGCACAGTGATCCTCCATATCCATTGAACTGTAAAGAACAAATATACATTATTAAGAAATACTACTATTATACAGCTAGGTAGGTGATAAAAAAAAAGTACAGATATATGAATATAAGATGAGAAGAAAGAGAGGCAAAGTAGGAAAGCATATGGGAAAGAAATAACACATATCAAGTATACTGTTTAATTAGACAAATTAGATATTCCAGTTTTTTATTCTTCTTACAACAGACAATTTCATTCAGCTGAGGGGAGCACTTTATGCCAAATGAGCTAAAACTTAGCCAAACCTCAATTAACCATTTAAAGGTATAGTACACTGTACCAATGACATTCACATACATTATTTTACTAATGCCATACTTTTTATTTTGCTGAATCAGGAACTCCATACCCAAATGATTAAACCTTTCTATGTTTCCAGAACACAGCAATGAAAGACCTGAGTCCTGTTTTTGTAGGCAGAAATAGTACACGTAACTGCAACCACCAGCCTAACTGAATGTTAACCAGACCCAGTGGACTGCAGGCTGAAGTTACCCTTCTCCTGCAGTCTACCATCCTCCTCTGGGGGAATAGGAAGGGAACTGAAGGACATTTGTATAACCAGGCAGCAGAGTCACCTGGTCATACTGGTGCCACTACATGAAGGTGTCCCTCTCCAACACCCATATATTCTCAAACCATTAATACAGTATCCAAACAAACCATGGGAACAGATATAATCATAACCAAAATTATTATTTAGCTACTACAAAGTGGTATAGTGCACTGGATCAAAAACAGGACAAAGGAAAGCATGAAAGCAAGGTAAGTTACCAACAGAAAGCCTTGTGATATGGATCATACATTCATTCATTTATTCATGCTTTACATGTCTTGTCTTCATCTCAGGCTATACCATCTCCATGTACTGTACTATTATGGCCAAAGTTTCTTTCCACTCCGGGTGGTGAGTCCACACGGCATTGCACTCGTACTGGATAGCGGGTTGCTGCTGGCTGCATTACCATCCCACCACATAAACTGGCACTGGGGCAGTTGAGCAGCTAGCTGTATACATGAATAATTTGAGGCATTATGTTAATATACCAGTATATCATTAGTTAACATACCAGTATATCATGGAGGAGGCTGTAGCACGGTCCGAACAGGGTAGTACTCCCGTGGGGAATGGGAATGCTGGTGATAGGGAGAGCCGGAGCTCCTGTTTCACTGGCTACCTAACCATCCCCCTCTGCTGACCTTTTCAGTGCACTACACCACATGCACTTTACATATCACACAACATAACCCACTACGTTACACGGGTTGACGCCAGCAAGGCCATGCGGCCAGAAAACTTTGCCCCCGCTACCTAGTGGTGAACTTTTGGGGGGAGGCGTGACGGGGGTTCTGCCGGCATAGATCATGGGTCATGGGCGAGATGGGGCTTGAACCTGTGCTAGAGGGTACAGGGCACCGCAGTTCCCAGACTGCCGCTTCCGCCCAATAGAGAGGGGCCCAAACCTGGGAGTAGTGCCCCAAGAGGCTGCCCTATCAGTGGGTGTATAATGGCGGGGTAGTTGCAGAGCCAAGGCACACTTGGAGGGAGTCCCTGCAGCTGTCCTGGCAGGGTGCTCCGAGGCCACTACCACAGCCACTGGTAAGCTGCTGGGCTAGGGGTCCCAGATCCATTGCCTGGACTTAAGACTGTGCAATGGGTGGGGCCTGTGGAATGTTTACCCACCCTTTATCTTACCGACTATGACTTACAAGTATAAGCATCAAAGCAAGCCTGAGAACAGTAAATCACCCAGGGGGTTTAGAGTGGGTTCGTGGAATGTGGGAAGTCTGAGCAGAAGAGCAGGGGAAGTTACTGAGGCATTCAGTACGAGGTGGGTGGATGCGGCATGTTTGCAGGAAGTCCGGTACAGGGGTGGATCAGCCAGAAAGATTGTTAGGAAAGACTGCTACTATAAGGTGTTTTGGCAGGAGGGAACTGATGGATATGGGGGTGTGGGTGTGTTGGTTGCGGAGAAATGGGTGGAATATGTTATGAATGTTATGAGAGTAAGCGATAGGATATTAATTGTTTCGTTTTCGTTTCGTTTTTGAAGGCTCCAACATGCTTCCATGTGTCGGCCTTGGTCACCTAATGGCGGCTCTCCACGCTGCTCGATCTCTGGCAGCCTCCCTATTCAGCCCCTTAACCCTTAAGTCACATTTAATGGCCTCGTCCCATGTCTTTCTCGGTCTACCCCTCCCCCAATATTAACACTTCTCACCCTCTGCACCCAATTATCATCCCCCATCCTCTCCACATGTCCAAACCACCTCAGCCTACCTCTCCTCATCACAACACCAATACACTCCAGTCCCATCCTACCTCTCAACTCTTCTATCGTAAACCCAGCTCCCCCAGGCCTTGCACGCAGGGACGCACTGCACATCCACCTAATCATTGTCATTTCTGTACGTTTAAACCTGCGAATATCCTCTTCCTTTACTGCCCAGGTCTCACTACCATACAGCATCACACTCCTAACACATGCTGCATACAAAGACCCCTTAGCACGTAAGGAGAGTCCTCTCAATGTCAGGAGAGGCAACAGCTCCCTGAACTTCTTCCAACCACTTCTCACTCTAGCAACCGAGCTAACTCCAGCCCCACCTCCGGCACATAACATGTCTCCCA
>JAGKTI010000500.1:112940-132275 GCA_018397915.1 Birgus latro
GTGTGTGTGTGTGTGTGTGTGTGTGTCTCTCTCTCTCGCTCTCTTCTATTGCGCTACCCCCTACCCCTCCCACCACAATGACCCCTTCTCTCTCTCCATACACCCTCCATCCCGGCCTCCTCCATACCTCCCAGCCCCTGCCTTATAACCTTCTGTCCTTGCCCCTCCCCCTGTTTCCCATTCTGTGACTGATACTTAAACGAACTGGTGTTGTTACAGGTGCCTATGACCTGAAGAAGGAACTGCAAAATTTTGTCATTAGAGGGTCCTCCTCACATGGTGTTTTCCACATACTTTACAATGTTGGTTTTATTAGCAGATGGGGCATGTAGCGCTCACCAACATTATATACGGCACCAAAGTATAGCATATACATATATTTTACTGGGAACTTATATACTGTACCAGCAAACCTCTGTTCTACATCATGAAGTAATCATATAAATGTCCATAATACAAATATGAACTGGAAATGTCATTTTTACTTTTATATTGTTAATCCAGTCCACAGCAAGCATACTATAATACAATAAACAGCAAGCCGCAAGCAAAGATATACTGAGGTAATGACCTCATGGAAATATATTCAGCACATAAAAAGTTGGCTTTGATCTGGTTGGTTGTACTAATTGTGATGGTATCGTTTCAAGGACTCAGTCTATCCACGCTGGCTGATGGCTGCAGCACTGGGTCAAATCATGCTAACACAATGGTTACAAAAGTCACACATAGGACTACAGCACATGAATGTTGCATCATTTATGTAATCAAGTCACTTTCCATAATTAAACAGAACGTACAATGTGGTATCACCTGACTACAACCACTAACCCTCTCTTGTAAGAAACCCTCTTGGTGATAATTCAGAAGCAGTGTATTCCAGACCTTCCCCCTGCCACTGTTATGGCACCAAATCCATATGTTCCACTTAATATCAATGCTGGTGAATATCGATGAATTACGCATAAATAAGAAATGTGTTGGGATACCGGTAGCAGTATCAAATTTGGAACAATACTGGGGAGTATCCATCTACCTACAGCCATCCACCATATTCAGTCTACCTTGGGTGGCCATGACAACAAGATTCCCTTGCCTGCCGGTCTCCCACCAACAACACACACCAATCCCATCCACTGTCCTCATCACTCATGAATTCCCTCACCCTATCCTTCCATGTCACTCACATCCATGTCTCCTTCCATGTTCCATATCACACATATAGGCTACACCCCTTTACTGATCCTCTGACTATCGATTCACTCCATGTATCCAAAACAAATCACCAGATATCTACCAAACATTGGTTAATTTTAATGGCCTAATCATGCACAATATGAATGCGTTTGATAAGTTACATATAAAACATCAAAACAGTTCAACAGTACTTTTGACTACTCAGAAAAACAAAGTGAGAGTCTACCCTACAACTATTGAATGAAACGTGGTGTAACCAGATTCCAAATGGCAATATGTCTCTACTACCAGTATAGACAAAATAATACACAGTTCTGCCAGTAACTATGAGAAGCTCTCTATTTTCATTCCTTCATATATCTGAGATGTATAAATTATTGATAGATAAACATGTATAACATTCCCAGCCTGATACAACATTACTGTACTTAATTTCCAGTTGTATCACTCAAACCACACATGAATGGATGGAAGATGATAACTGGCAGCAGAAGGTGAGGGATGTAAACATCGAAAGCAGGGTTGCATAGGGCAGACCAAAAAAGACCTGGGATGAGGTCATAGAGTGTGACCTTGGGGATAAGGGACTGAATAGAGAGGCTGCCAAAGCCTGAGCAGAATGGAGAGCCACTATTAGGCAATAAAGGCTGACACAAGCAATGTTGGAGCCTTTGTAAATGAAGCATAACACAATTACATCAGACTGAAGGGCTTATAATACAGTACAGTACAATCTGATTTCACAGTATTGTTAACATACCTCATCATAGTTTGCATCATTAAGGTCCTCGTCATCCTCCTCCTCTTTTTTCTTGCGCTTGTTAGGTGGTGCATGGCGGTCATCTGAGACATCATTAGCATCTCGAGCTGGACCAATGTCAGAACGTGTGGTGAAGCCTGTTGCTCTGTAGGAATGGAAGGTAGAGTATGTTATATTCTATCCTACTGAACTTGGCCTGAAATTACCATCTTTCTGTCTTCAATGCTGAGCTGTAACAAGACATTAACACCTGAATATGACTAGCAAGTCAAAAAGAAGTGCTATGGAGAGGATATACAGCTGTGATACAGGTACTGTCTTATTCTGCCACTTAGATATTGGGAATAAGTTGCAAGAGGACAAATATCTCTGCTAACTTAGGTGGATGAACTAAAGTAGTGTTTAATTTAACTTTTGGTTATGGAATAAATAATGAAGCTGTTATTCTACTGTTAACTCAGCTTACTGCATAGCTAGTTCACTTACTTCAATTAAGAGGTGGTAGGTGGTGGCAACCATCATCTACTCATTTAATATAATGGTACCTACAGCTTCCTCCACTTATATCATTCCTTTGAGTGTATGTCCTCTTCTTTTCCTATTTTTTCCAATTCTTTCCTGTCACTTTTAATTACACTTTCTTCCACTTCAGGTGGTTCTAAAATGAGACAAAAACAACATTTTCCTGTAACCCAGGAAACCATTTACAATGCTGGGTGGTAACCATATAAGTATATAACAGAGTGATTGAAGCCTACTACAGTGCCCCTAGTAGTTAACTGAGTGGAGACATACAAATGCTGCATCCAACCGGGAACCAAATTTCCACACACTTCCTTGTGCCTCACTGTGGTGAGGTGCTGTCTACTGCAAGGGAACATCGATTCATTGCACAGGAAGGCCCAGCAGGGGTGGGAGCTTGCCTGTGACTGATGGTTCTGATCAGCCATATAGACCGAAGTTATTCAACAACTTTAATAGGTGGAGATTTTTACAGCCTAATTCCAGAAGTTCAAAGGCAGAGTAGGACAATACATTGGCGCTACATCCTATCAATAGTATTTTTTTATGAACAGAACCATAAGGTAATCTAGTGTTATTCTCCTCTTATAGCTCTGCATTCAAGATGAAGGAATGATATTTTTACATCAAGATAAAGTGAACAGAATAAAGCATGGGTTGTGTGAGGTTGGTTACAGGTGTTCTTGAGTTCAGCCTGAAACTAAATGCCTGGTCTTTGTATACATTAGCTAACATTACATTACATTAGGTTTATGTTAGAGTACGTTTGAGTGATCTTTCTACTTCCAGGAACTGTTCTCCTTGATTTCTAGTGAACATTGTACTGTATATAACAGTGATCGAAGCCTACTACAGTGCCCCTAGTAGTTAACTGAGTGGAGACATATAAACGCTGCATCCATCCGGGAACCAAATTTCCACATACTTCCTTGTGCCTCACTGTGGTGAGGTGCTGTCTACTGCAAGGGATGGCAAACTGAGTGAATCTTTCCATTTGAAGGCTGGATTGAAACAAGGATGTGTCATGTCTCCATGGCTGTTCAATCTGTACATAGATGGGGTTATAAAAGAGATACAAGGTCGGGCAGTGGATATTGGAGCAGCCCTAGTGAGAGAGGGCAGTGTTTGGAAACTCCCTGTACTGTTGTTTGCAGATGATACTGTGTTGTTGAGTGAAGACGAAGGGAAGCTGCAATGCTTGGTAGATGAGTTTGGGAGAGTGTGTAAGAAACAGAATCTAAAGGTGAATGTAGGGAAGAGTAAAGTGATGGTCTTCGAGAGAAGTGAAGCCAGTGAATGTACAGTGAGATTGGATGGGGAGGATATGGAGAATGTGAGTGCATTTAAGTACCTTGGGCAGTGTGATGAGTAAGGATGGAAGTCTGGAGGGTGAAGTGCTTGAAAGGGTGCAGCATGGAAGGAAGGTTGCTGGTTCATTGAAAGCAGTGATAAGAAACAGGGAGGTGAGCATGGAAGTGAAAAAGTTGTTACATGACAGTATTGTGATACCAACTCTAACATATGGAAGTGAAGCTTGGACCCTGTTGGAAGGACAGAAGTCAAGAGTGAAAGCAGTGGAAATGAGTTATTTGAGAGGAGCATGTGGAGTCACAGGGAGAGACAGACTAACAAATGAGGGAGTGAAGGAGAATTGTGGTGTGGCTGTGGACGTGATAGGAAGTGTTAGGAGAAACACATTAAGGTGGTTTGGGCATGTGGAGAGGATGGAGAGTGAAAGACTGACGAGGAGAGTGTATGTGAGTGAGGTGGAGGGGGCAAGAGGGAGGGGGAGGCCGAGGATGAGATGGAGGGATGGAGTGGAGAGGTACATGAGAGAGGGGGGTGTGAGCTGGGAGCGGGGTAGTGAAATGGCGGGGGACAGAGCGACATGGAGGCGATTTGTTTGTAGCCACCCCGTGTGGGATTGAGGCGTCTGGCAATAGATAGACAGATAGATTAATTACCTTCTACCATGTTTAAAACCACGTCCTTTCAAACCTGTAAGAAAACTGGTTGTTACCCCGTAACATTTGGGAGTTTTAAGTTTGTTTTAACCCTTGCCGTGCTACATTCCTCGGCAGTCCTCATATGAGGCACAGTGAAAGTGCATGGGCCGTGCTGCAAGTCTACTAAGGTACAGTATACATCTGTTATAAAACAATGACTCAGAAAAAGTAAACTATCTTACAAAGAATCGGCACGGCAGGGGTTAAGGAAAAAGTGGTAAATTTTTCTTAAGTGTCTTTCAGTAACACTATTGCAAAACAAATCTGACCACATTTCAGTCATTACTAATTCTGCATTTCTGGAAAATAACAATCATCTTTACCTTTACCCTACGTCAATTCAGTACCAGGTATTCAATATATAGTGCACTCGCATAACTCACGCACTTCTAACTCACGAATTATCTAACTCACGGTGCCCTTATCTAAGTCACCATTATCACCAAAATCACGGAAAATGTTCTAACTCGCATAAATCCACTAGAAAATTACTTTTTTCCAAGGAGATGGTTAACTCACGGTATTGTAGCCGCAACTCACGACTGGAAGCCAATCATGTTTAAGCACACAGTCCTTGTGATAGTGAAGCCACTCAAAACAATGCTTTCTCCACCCATGCCACCTACGCCTAGTGGCCAGTACTGCAACCACGCATACCAAGCGGGATTCTTAGTCTACACGTGTACACCTACCTGTGAGCTTCTTCCCTACCTTTTTGTGCTTTCCTGCTCTTTTTTTTTTTTTTTTGCCATGACTGAAAACAATCAAGCAAAGAGTTCTTCATCTAAGAAAGGACTGAAGCAGAAGTCACCACTGAGCTACACCCAAAAAATAAGCTACACCCAGAAAACAGAGCTAATTCAGAGGATAAACAATGGTGGGTGGAAGTGTTAAGTGAAGTGCTTGCATTTGTGGATATGGCCAATGAAAAGATCAAAGTACATGATAGAAATGAAAGAAGGTGTAATGAAATTGTTTTAAATCTTGATAAAGCTGTTGCCTGTTATAAGCTTGCTGAAGAAGAAGCATTAATGCAGCAGCAGCATGAGACACCGTAGGCTAGTGTGTCGAAACCGCTTAGTGTGCCAAAACCGCTACCTGTCTCTCATCGATGTAAACATTGTCATCGGTAGGACTAAGGTAAATGCTTTCCAATATTGTTTATTATCATACTAGGATATACAATGTCTATCTATCTATTGCCACACACCTTAATCCCGTATGGGATGCCACGAACAAATCGCCTCCATGTCGCTCTGTCTCCTGCCATTTCACTGCCCTGCTCCCAGCTCACAGCCCCCTCTCTCATATACCTCTCCACTCCACCCCTCCAACTCATCCTTGGCCTCCCCCTCCCTCTCCCCCCTCCACCTCACTCACATACACTCTCCTCGTCAGTCTTTCATTCTCCATCCATGTTTTTTCACTCTCCATGTCTTTTAATATTGTTTATTATCATTATAAGATGTGCAATACATACTTTCGAGACAGGATGTTAGTGTTAAGTGGTGTTAAGAGGGGTTCCGGTAATGCTATACTAGGCTACCTGACACCATGGCAAAATCAAATATATTTTTCCCCATACGGTGTGTTTTTTTAACTCACGTTTTTCCAACTCACAGCACGAATTCAGAAGGAAATTACCATGAGTTGGGCGAGTGCAGTGTATATCCTGAAATCATACAAACCATTAGTGGTAAACAGGAGTGTACCAAGGATACCCAGAACTGTACTAAAAATGGGGTGGCCAAGTCTTCTTATGAGGTGGTCCAAGAAGTGCTCTTTAGGGGGTCTAGGAATACCAGTATTCCCCTGTAATTCTGAGGTGGCCATTAGGATACCCAGGCAAATTTCAGAGGAAGCCATTGGCATCTGGGCAACTCTTCTGGCTACATCAAAGCTGGAAAAATGGAAATATACAGTAAGTCCTCGTATTTCGATGAATTTTACTTTGACGCTTCATTTTTTGCGAAAGAAAAAAGTTTCCAACATGTTGCAAACTTTGTCACTTTCTCCCAATCTTCGTCACCACTTCCAGCTGGCAGCCAACACTCAGCAGACGACGCATACCAATATTCATTTGTGGCGGCCATCTTGTGACCACCCTGCCCTCTATCGATACAGCGGCGGTACTACAGACCCCTTCACCATTGTGTTTTTGGTGCGGCCGAGAAGCAGAGGATTTTGCAGCTCACTGAGGAGGGGTTGACAGCCCCTGAGATACGTCGCCTGACTGGGGCTCCTGACAGCACCATAAGGACACTCAGAAAAAACAAGGCAACTCTCAAAAAGCAGGTGAGTGCACGTAAAATAACATTAAAGTAAATGTGTCTGTGTTTTTTTTTCCCTTAATCTTTATTTGCGCCATGGTTTTTTACTGTATCAATATCCACCTAATGGAGTTAGATTTTAAAGTTAACCAACCAAGTGTTAGTTAGAACAATTCAGGGGAAGAATATACAGTATTGTAATGAAAACTGGTAATGTTGGTTACTGTTATGTTGCATCATACCCCTAAGGAAGAACAAGGAACCTCTCAACAAGCAGATGAGTGCATGCAAAATAACATTAAAGTAAATGTGTGTGTTCTTTTTCCCTCAACCTTTATTTGTGCCACTGTTTTTTACTGTATCAATATTCACCTAATGGAGTTAGTTTTTAGAGTGCGATCAGACACACACGCCTAGACACAGCAGAGGTGGACGAAACGGCTGTAAGACACCACTTGACACACTATGACTTTGACTCAGGTGTGGGTGACATAACAGAGGAAGAGATGAACTCTAGTGATGAGAATGAAAGGGCAGATCACACTGCACAGAAGATGACCACCCAGAAATTGTCCCACAGCCTGTCCACCATACCCGACATGGCAACAACCTTCGAGACATACACCGGGACTATGCCTGAGGCTACCCAGATCCTATCCACCTTGAATGATCTGAAGTCTCAAGTGATGGCAGTCTACAAAAGAAACATACTGGAGCAGAGACAAGCCAGGATCACACGATTTTTTAATGTGACACAGAATGTGGCTGCTATTATGCAAGAGTTAGACGTGACAGGAGAGGAGGATGAAGGAGGAGAAGTGGACAGAGAGGAAATGGAGTTGCTGGAGCCAGAATTTGACTCTGAGGGCTTCGGCTTAGGTGATAGGGCTTCCCCAGAGAGGCCCATGTCACCTAGTAACTAGCCCATCCACCCTTAACACACCTTCACCTGCCACTCATGCCAATGTTTACTTTATTTCTGGTAAGGATTTTTGGTGTTGCAGCTCTTTATAACAGTTCTAATGTCATTTCAGGTACATGTTTATTGTGTTATGCTGTATAAGCAACTAGTAAACACTCCATATTTAATTCTGGGTAGGGCCTGTTTTGTGTTATAGTACTTTGATAGGGTAGGTAGCTGTCCCACTGGAACGCCCATCTATTTTTCCCATTGATTCTTAACTTCACACTTCGACATTTCAAGTTTTGCGACGTTTTGGCGGAACATCAAACAGCGAAAAATGAAGACTTACTGTACTGTACTGAATTTCTGGCAAGGACAAGGGAAAATCCCAAATGAACTGAATTTTTTGGCAGAAAAACCCATACACTCATATGACATGTTTACTGCTGCACAGGTAGGGGTTATCATTTCAAGTAAGAAAATTAGTACCTGAGGACTGTGAAAAAAATCTAGGAGAACTCTCTCTCACAAATGACAAAATGTTTATGACAAGAATGAAGTTTTATCATAATGTAATTCATTTATAACACCAACTTCTGTGTAAATAAGACTGTTATAACTGATATACAGTATATTGAGTGTAGCCTATTTCTCAGTGCAATTCAAGTCCAGTTAAAAACAAGTACAAAACTTATACTGCAGCTAGTTTATTAAAAACTCTTGCCAAAAATCTACAAATTAACCCCAAACCACTGGGTGTCGGTATGGACCGATGCAAAGCGGTGGCGGGAGGCCGCCGGTCGTTGGTGGGAACTGCAATTGTTTTCGCGGCACAGTTTGAAGCAGCCATCACTTGATCTCGTCACCGAAGGTTCGGGAGCGACTCTTCCCAAACGAGGCAAGCATACCTCAGCTGTCTCTCTGAATTTGCCAGGTGTAGGGTGATATTTTCTTGAACCTCTCGTCCGATTCCGTTCCTGCCTCACGTGGACACCTTGCCACATCCACCCCTGCCAAACCTCTTTCCAGGGATACTGGTGATTATGCCATAGGGCATGTCATGCCACTGTGTCTGGTTTATCTAGTGATGGAGACGTTATCACACTGAAAGCGAAGCAAAAATCAGGGCTATGTACTTATGCATGAACAAATCCTGCTTCACAAAAGTTACTCCTCCTCATTACTTCCTTACTCTTCAATGCAACGACCTACAGACCCGGGGATACTTTCATTCGAAAGAAGAAGAGTTGGTGAGTAAAATGGTCTTGAATTTGTTTCCCTAACTGCTACAGTTTCCAAGACATTAAGCCTTGAAAACAAGCTATTTTAGAGAAAATGCCCGTAGTGAAAGAACGACCATGCTATAAATAGCCCAGTGTTTAGGGGTCAAAGACATTTTCCTAACTAACAAAGCATTTTATAGTTATAGGTATGTATATGGTGGATGGGGGAACCATCGTTATCGTTGTTGTTTTTGAAGGCTCCAACATGCTTGCATGCGTCATCTTGGTCACCTGATGGCGGCTCTCCATGCTGCTCGATCTGTGGCAGCCTCCCTGTTCAATCCCTTAACCCTGAGGTCACACTTAATGACCTCGTCCCATGTCTTTCTCGGTCTACCCCTCCCAACCCCTCCCTCAATATTAACACTTCTCACCCTCTACACCCAATTATCATCACCCATCCTCTCCACATGTCCAAACCACCTCAGCCTACCTTTCCTCATCACAACACCAACACACTCCAGTCCCATCCTACCTCTCAACTCTTCCATCGTAAACCCAGCCTCCCTGGCCTTGCACGCAGGGACGCATTGTCATTTCTTTACATTTAACCCTGAGAATATCCTCTTCCTTTACTGCCCAGGTCTCACTACCATACAGCACCACACTTCTAACACACGCTGCACACAAAGACCCCTTAGCATGTAAGAAGAGTCTTCTCAATGTCAGGAGAGGCAACAGCTCCCTGAACTTCTTCCAACCACTTCTCACCCTAGCAACCGAGCTAACTCCAGCCCCACCTCCGGCACATAACATGTCTCCCAAATAACAAAACTCTTCCACACACTCAAGAGACTCACCAGCAAGTTCAATCCTTTCACGCCTAACAATCTCCACCTGCTCTCTCCGACTGCCGCACACATAAAATCAGCATTACCTCGCAGTCTACCTCTAATACCAGTACATCTCTTGTGGACCCATTTATCACAGACACTACACAAGATGGAATTACTTCCCACACCTTTGTGGCAAACTGCACATGGCTACTCTCCCTCTCTTCTGATTGTACCACCACCAACCCTAGATATCATCACTTTTGTTTTATCTGCATTTACCCTTACGCCCTTGTGCATTTCCTACGCCTCCTTTTCATTCTCTGCAATCAACACCAAATCATTAGCATACAACATCTCCCACGGGAGTCCATCTCTGAAGTCACGTGAGAGGGCTTCAAGTACCATGATAAACAACAAGGGACTCAAAACTGACCCCTGTTGCACACCAACATTCACAGAAAACTCATCACTCAAAACTCCATTCGCTCCTACCCGGGTGCGAGCACCCATGTACATGGCCATAACCACCCTAACCAGCCACTCTTCCAACCATTCACTTAATGTTTTACCACCATCAGGTGACTCTATGCTGAGTGAGCCATACGATTTCCTGTAACCCTGGATACTCTTAGGTGGTAACCATAAAACCAAATACAGTATACACCTGGTGGTCTAGAGGGTTATGATCCTCTACCAGATGGGGCCTGGAAGTTTTACATAGCTACAAAGAGTGACTAGAGTCTATTGCTCATGAAGTGCCAACCAGAGGTGTATGAGACTGATCACTCTTGCCTTAACTGTTAGGACTTAGTTGCCATGGGCCAGGCCTTGATGGTGCAAAAAAATGAAAGTATGACAGAACAGACAGAGAATATATATATATTAACTATCTTATAAACAATCTCTTGGTGTTTAATAATATTCATGAAACTTCCACCGATGGCATTCGAACCTTTCTGCCTCCCTTCAGACAGCTTAGTGAGTGGTGGCAGTTGAGATTAACACTCTCCATAGAAGTGAGCTGGCAGCTGAGGTTAAAGCTGAAGGATGTTATATTAGAGGCAAATGATTCCAAATTTGGGACATGAGGATACGGTATTGTTTTTGTGGATAAATTTGTTCCTGTTTGGCAGGTTTGCCTAATACAGTCATCCCTCCAATATCCAATGTAACAGAGCCAAAGGCATGTCCAGAAATTGGTTCTGTCCGGATATTGGTCCTGAAGCTCCCGCACCGGTACTTATGGACCCTAACCAAACCTAACTCAGAAAACCACCTACATACCTCCCTACCAGACATGCATAGCACCTATTTAAGACCCTACTCACATGAATAATGGACACAAAGCACGAAATAAATGAAATTTAACCAGAAAATTATGATGTAGAGGTGAGCATGGCAATTATGTTCATCAGTTGACAGCATAGTGAAAGTAGGTAAGACATGAAAATCACTAAGAAAATCATCTTTTTCACAGCCTATGCACTCAAATATGGCACAAAAAGCATGAAATAAATAAAATGTAACCAGAAAATGATGCTCTAGAGGCGAGTATGGCAAATATGTTTACCAGTTTACAGCATGCCGAAACTAGGTAACAGACATGAAAATCACTATGAAAATCACCTTTTTGCACAGCCTATGCACACAAATATGGGACACAAAACATGAAAAAAATGAAATGGAACCAGAGAATGAGGATTTAGAGGTCTATCCATCTATTGCCAGACACCTCAATCCCGCACGGGGTGGCCACAAACAAATCGCCTCCATGTCGCTCTGTCCCCCACCATTTTACTACCCCGCTCCCAACTCACACCCCTCTCTCTCATGCACCTCTCCACTCCATCCCTCCATCTCATCCTCGGCCTCCCCCTCCCTCTCGCCCCCTCCACCTCACTCACATACACTCTCCTCATCAGTCTTTCACTCTCCATCCTCTCCACATGCCCAAACCACCTTAACGTGTTTCTCCTAACGCTTCCTATCATATCCACATCCACACCACAATGCTCCTTCACTTCCTCGTTTGTTAGTCTGTCTCTCCATGTGACTCCACATGCTCCTCTCAAGTAACTCATTTCCACTGCTCTCACTCTTGACTTCTGTCCTTCCAACAGGGTCCAAGGTGAGTGTGGAAAATATTTGGCAGTTGACAGCATACTTGCAACATGTCCATGGTGGATACGAAGATTACCCCACCTCTAAGGCTCTGATAGTGGTGAAAATGCTCTTGAAGCACGTACAGTACTCCAGTGTTGTGCTGCACTTAATCCTTAGCACTGTGAATTATAACTGTTTAAACAAAAACAAGCATGAGCTGAAGCCATCCTGATGATCGTTTACTCACTATGGTAGTTGAGTGGGAACTGGGGAGGAGAAAGGGAGCCTGGGTAGCGGAAGAAACATGCGTAAACACAGCGGTTTGGCACCGCGCGCCAAATTCAAACTTACGGGTCAAGAAAAAAAAAATTGGACTTCTTCGGGTTTTTTTGCATTTTTTGGGGGGCATTTTTGGGTTCCGAACACCAGAGCCCACAATGTCCGGACATTGGGGTATCCAGTTATTGGGAATCTGGATATTAGGGTGATTACTGTATACGTTTCTTTTGGGGTGTAATACTGATGACATTATTGTGTATATTTAATAACATCAGTTTACAATAACCTTTCAGGATTCAGCAACTTTCTCAAGATTTTACTCTGATGTAGTATTAACAGTACGCATTTCACTAACCCCCAATCGCTGGGCATCAGTATGGACCAACCCAAGAGATGGATGGAGGCCACCAGGTGTTAGTAGGAACCAAAATTGTTTCCATGTCACAGTTTGAAGTGGCTACCACTTGATCTCATCACCAAAAGCCAGGGAGAAAGTCTTGCCAGCCGAGACAACCAAACCTCAGTCAACTCTGTGACTTTGCTAGGTGTAGGACAAAGCTTGCTTGAACCTTCTCATCCAATTCCATTCCTGCCTCATGTGGACTTTTGCCTCATCCACCCCTGCCGAGCCTCATTCCAAGGATACTAGGAAAGAGCTCAGTGATATAGGGTGTGCCTTGGATGCCACTGTGTCTAGTTTATCTAGTAGCTACTTGAGAACTTATAAACTGAACACGAAGCCACAGTCGGGGGCATGTGCACAAGCACGAATACATCCTGCGTCTCATGCCAAAAATTACTCCTCTTCCTCACATCCTTACTCATCATCGCAATGACCTACAGATGTGGGAATTGTTTCACTTGCAAGAAGATGAGTAATATGGTCTTTAATTTGTCTCCCTAACTGCTATAGTTTCTGAGATATTAAGGTTTGAAAACAGGTTATTTTCATAAAAATGCCTGTACTGAGAGAACTACTGCGCTATAAATAGCCCGGTGTTTAGGGGTTAAAGAAGCTCCACAAGTATTTGGTAATACAGTATAGGGATTGGTTGTGCAATGTGCAGTCTGCCTACTGTGATAATATCAAGCCATGAAAGCAATCTCACTTGCATAGGGTTCAAACTTCACTACTGAAGGTAAAAAAGGGTTCAAACCCCATGCAAGTGACGGTGCTTTCATGTCTCAATTTTATCACAACTTATCATTTTGTTAATTCTTTACCAAATGAATGTGGCCTTTCCATATTTTCTATTCAAATGAGTCTTTCGCAGATTACTTGTTATTATTCCTGAATTACCACAGCTACTGGGGATTTTTATAAACTTACCTCTGAAAGCTATAAATGAGGATTTAGAATGCGTAAATATTCCGCCGACATCTACCAGTAGCCAGCCATATTTAACGTTCCTAATGCACATTATTAAATTTGAAAGCTGGCTGTCATGCACAAGTGAGGTTAGGCTGCATTAAGTTTGGTTTGGTTGAATCATTAAGTTTCCCATTACTTTGACACAGGATACACTAATGCACCCAGTCAGGGTGATGGTTGGCAAACAAAGCAGCCAGTCAGAGAGATCATCGGTAAATACTGCAGAGGGCGACTTGGCTGCTTCCTTTATTTTTTAATTTTTATTTTTATTTTTTTTAATGTGTCCGACTCTGGGCATAGGCTTTTACAGCCTCCTATCAAGGCCCAGCAGTCCTACATACCATACACTTCTACATGTCACCACTTCGGTACTAATACCCACCGTCCATATTGAATACATGCTAGGGCTGCCTCATACAGGACTGGCAAATTGGTATTAGTGGGGGTATTTTTACAACATGTCGGCAGGTCTTCTGGTAGATCAGTAAAGCTTGATTTTAATGAAATTCAAATCCTTAAACTGTTCCCTGCCTCAGCGGGGATTTGAACCTGGGTCCGTAAGACAGCAAGCCACCTAATACCCCCACGTAAGCATACTGTATTTTGTCTTTTTCCAATCACTTTTTGCAGTCACAATGGGACACTTGACTATCTCTGTTGCTTAGCTATGTACCAAACTTACATACCTTGAGATCATGAGTTTGTTACAATATACGGTGGAATCGTCGTGCCGGTTTGGTAAAGAATTACCATTGTTAGTACATACTGTCATCAACGTATGGTCTGTCCTGGTCCGAGGCACTTTATTTGCTTGTTTTTACGGGGTGGGGCACTAACCCACCACCAACCCTTTTACTCACCTCATACGACAAGCAGGAATACTGGGGGAGTATTCTTGAAACCCACCTACCCCCAGGGTGGGGGGAGAATGAAAGACTGACTAACAGCATGTATGTTGGTGAAGTGGAGGGAGGGAGAAGGAGGGGAAGACCGAGGATGAGGTGGAGGGACGAAGTTGAGAGGTATATGAAAGAGGGGGGAGTGAGTTTGGGGGAGGGCAGTCAAATGGTGGTGACTTGGAGGTGTTTGGTCTGCGGCCACCCTCTGTGGGATTAGGGCGTCGGGCTAGATAGAGAGACTACATACTGTCTGGATATGATATAAAGCAAACCTCAAAATGCCTAAGTTAGCCTAACGATGAAGCTTTTTTTTTTTCTTTTATCAGGTTAGGACCAAATATGGTTTGGACCAAAGTATGTAGCTCTCATAGTTAGGTTACCTTTAGTTAAAGTAAATTATGGTAAAATTTACACATAAAACTAAACAATTAAACTTTGATAATAACCTTGATTTTTAATCAAATACTATGCCAGCTTAATAAAATAAAAATATTGATAATTCATGTTGGTATCACTTTGTTTTTACTGTAATTTTTCTCTTTCTACTTATGCTCAAATTAAGACCAAAATACAAACGAAATGTCCTGCATCTATATCCACAGTAGTTATCTACAGCAACCCTTAAAAATTATTAGCAAAAAAATATCGGTCATATTGCAGTTTCGTACAACCATGGAATCTTGAAATTTCCTTTTACCAATATACACATTTCACCCTCTGCTGTTGTTTTTACTAAATACTTAATCATCACAAATGCACTTTTTAGTAAGGTCTATCTATTTATCTATTGCCAGACACCATAATCCCGTAAGGGGTGGCCATTTGACTTCGTTTTTTTTTTTTTTCTTTTTTTTTACGGGGAGGGGCACTAACCCTCCACCAACCCACTTGTTGACACGTAGGGAGCACGTACGGTTTGGTTATATGGTTACCACCCAGCGTTGTAAATGGTTTCTTGGCTTACAGGAAACCATTTGGCTTGTCACTCAATGTAATGCCACCTGTAAAGGAAAGAAAAGCAGTAAGAAGTGACAGGAAATATAGGAGAAATAGGAAGAAAGGAGGGCAGGCACAGAAAAAGAATGATAAAGGCTAAGGAAGAAGTAGGCAGCACTACATCAAGTGAGTGGATGATGGTAAGGTACTAAGTAAATAACGAGTAAGAGTGGGGGTTGGGTGAGGGAGGCACTGCTGAACGGTTTACTCCAGCTCCTATCTCGCTTTCATTGAATGTAACTTAACCTAATTTAATCTAACAACCTAACCTAACATAAAATTATCTAGCTTGGATGTAGATTCGATAACAGACGGAACTACAAGCTGAACAACCCCCACTCCTTATGTACTTAGTACTTGTTATTGCTTTAATAATGGTGTCAAAGAGTTATGATGACTTCTGACAGCAAACGTTGAGGCAAAACACACTCACCCTCGTCCTACACCTGCTACGTAGCCCAGCGGGGCTGGCATTCCAATAAAGTTCTTTTTGTTTTTGTTGAGTAATGCTGCCGGTGGAGCCGTCATTTTGTCTGGTTCTGGATGAAAATACGGAAAATTGAGGCTAAAACGCTATGCTTCCTACCCTTCAATCTGTTTACAAATCTGTATGTGAAGAGGATCGCATAAATAACATTGAAAGAAAATAACAAAGTAATTTATCGGCCATCTTTCTACCCCGCAACTTCACTGCAAGTAGTGGATGACTTATAAATCTCCAAAGATCAAAGATTGGAAACAATTATATGAGAATACGTTTACTTTTCAAGACAATATCAGAACTCCACAGTTGACAGATACTCTTCTGTAAAAAAAACTTTTTCTGAAACAGTATTGAAACATGGCTGTATTGTATTCGTCCCCCTTGTGTTATGCGCAGTGCTGTCTATTTACTTTAGAATCTATATTGCTCATTCTTGTAAACAAACGTTTTATACCAACACAATTATTGTTTTGTTCGTTGAGGCATTGTAATTGTTCTTATAATACATTAAAAAAAATGTTCGCTGTCAGGCAGGATCTACACCTATAATAACTGTTACGGTTTCAAATTTCTTGTAATAAAGAAAACTGAATATATTTAAGTATAACCATTGTATTTTCATAGTGCGAACTCGCAGGAGATAAAGTACAGCTTAAAATATATTTAAAACACTACTGAAAATGACTCTATTAAAAGACCGGAAATTCTCCCACCAATGATATTCCTATTACCCTCATGCATTTTTGCCCCCTCCCTTCTCTCTCTCATGCATTTTTGCCTCCCCCCCTCCTCTTTGTGTCCCCCCCCTCCTCTGTTTGTCTGTCTGTTGTCTGCCTGTCTGTCTGTTTGTCTGTCTGTCTCTTTCATCCTCCTATATCTTCTGCCTTTTCTTCCTCCTTTCCTTCCGCTTCTTCCTCCTGTCCCTCTTTCTCTCCTGTCTTTCATTTTCCATTCTTTCCTCCCGCATTTCCTCTTCTCACTTGATGATGATGATTTAGATTTGCCTCCCCATTGGGAGGACACGGGCAAAAACAAAAGCCTGTCAGAGAAAAGCTGTACAAAGATTTAGGGTTACAGGTTAACGTGGGGGAGGGTAGGTAGCCACAACCCCCAAAATCACAGAGGCAGGTGCCCGAGCAATAGTTTCTGCAGCCAAACGATAGCCGTCAACCCTGAGAAGCTGCTCACCAAGGCCACGCCGAAGACAATATGTTGCAGGACAGTCAAGGATATAATGTAAAAAAGGCATTGCACTAATGCCGAAGCAGTGAGGGCACGGCTCCGGGTTTCCACCAGTCATCTGGTTATAGCATGGATATCCCAGACGCAACCGGCGAAGCTTGACAAGAAGGTGATTGGGTGTGCCGGTGGGTACATCAACAGGTGTATAGGTTGTAGCAATGGCATACCAGGTGGCAGAGTGGGAGCCTTCATATACCTGGAATTGATGATCTTCCCAGGTAAGACGGTGGACAGCGTCAGTTACTTGTCGCAAGATGCGAGATAAGCTAGGTCGTAATGGAAAGGTGACGATAGGGAGAGTGCAGGCAAGGTGAGCAGCAGCATCAGCACGCTCGTTGCCCATAATTCCAACGTGTCCAGGAATCCAGTGTAGATAAATTTCACCTCCCCGGCTAGCGATGGTAGTTGCAACAGCCAGGATGGAGGTAAGTAGGAACCTGTTGTCTGTGAAATTGAGCTGCTGCAGGCCATGTATAGAAGAGAGGGAGTCTGTACGTATAATGATGCGCCGATGGAAGTGGCGATCGGCATGGCGAAGAGCACCAAGGATAGCAACAAGCTCAGTTTGGTAGGCTGAAGCGCCAGAGGTGACATGCCAGGACTCAACCCACTCGTCACAAATAAAAGCGGCGCCTGCAGTCCCATCAGCACCCACAGACCCATCTGTATAATAGACGGCAGCATCAGGAGTGTAGAGAGCCGCCATATGACGCAATCCATCCTGTTGAAGAAGAGCAGGAAGAGAGGCCCTTGGGTTTGCCACAGTAGGCTCAACACTCCTATCACAGGAGGAAGCCAGGGTGGTGCTGGAGCATAGGCAGGGTCAGGCAAATCAGGACCACCCCTGACGGCATCAGCGGCATCAAGTCTGTGAACTGCGTTGGCGGCAAGGAGAATCCAATCACCTCCTGGGCGTAGATTCGGGGGCTGATCAAGTGTTCGCCGGAGGAGAACAGAGACAGGAAGGTGGGGCCGGTGCCTGCATAGCTTAGCAGCGACAGCTGCTGTTTGTGCCCAAATGCGATTTTGCTGAGATGGGAAGCTGCTCTCAGCCCGAAGATTAACAAGACGCGTCCATGGTGGTGCCCCAAGCATCACACGTAGGGCAGTATTTTGTACCACTTCCAGGGAACGATGAGGCGACTCTGAGATCCCAATGAGACATACAGCCCCATAATCCACAAGGGATCGGATGGCGTGGGTGTAAAAGGTTCGCAGGACGCTGTACGAGGCACCCATATTGCGGCTAGAAAGGGCTTTGAGGACAGAGATGTGAGTAGCCGCCCGTTCCCGTACATACCTCACATGGCTGGCAAACTTTAGATGGCTGTCGAACCAGACGCCTAGGTACTGGTGACATCGTACAAAGGCAAGGCGTTGACCCCCAAGGAGGAGGGGACGGTCTGGGTGGCGAAGACCGAAAGGTAGGCATTTGGTCTTGTTAAAGTTGATTTTTAGACCAAGTTCGCAACATTTGTCATGAAGGCGGGCGAGTGCAGTTGGTGCCTGGGTATAGCAATTTCGCCCGGAGAAGACCAATGCTAAGTCATCTGCATAGGACAGTAGAGAAATCCCTTGACCATAGTCAACAGTGAGCAGTTTCTCTATCAACACATTAAATAAAAGAGGACTGAGAACACTGCCCTGGGGTGTGCCATTGCTTCTCACTTGTTTTAATTTGTCTCATTTCTCGACCTAAGTACTTTTCTTTTTTTTTTTCCCCCTTCTGTCTCACCTAACTTAGTCTCACTTCTTTCGCCCTTTATCTCATTCATTTCCTTTTTTCTTTTTCCCTTCCTTTTCTGTTTTTTTTTTCTCGTTCATTCATAAGTTTCCTTTCCTCTCCCGAATAATTCGGAACTAGAACGAATAATTCGGAACCGAGATGGTTAAACAACAGATTAAAATATCTCATAAGCCAAAGGAAAGGAATACTGTATATAGAAAAATAAAACTCAGAGAGGAACACTTACGTAACCGGTACGCGATTTTAAATAAAGAAATAATGAGGGAGATACGGAAGGCAAAGAGAAGTTATGAAATTAAGGTTGCTAGTGAATCAAAAGAAAACCCCAAGGGTTTTTATCAAATGTACCGGACGAAATGTAAAGATAGGATAGGACCACTCAGAACTGAGTCAGGTGACATTACCTGTGAAGATAAAGAAATGTGCTCCATCCTAAATAATTATTTCATATCAGTATTCACCAAGGAAAATCTAGACCTCAAGCAGCAAATATTT
>JAGKTI010000501.1:0-80344 GCA_018397915.1 Birgus latro
ATTGTAAGATGGGGCTATTCAACTCATTTTGGCTATTTTTTATTGTACTAAGGTTTGTATTGTAACATATAGGACACTTAACCCTTTGAGATTTTAGGCCCTCCGCTGATTGTGTCTGTGCCAGATTCAGCCAGGCGCACATAGAGCGCACCATCATGCATCGATATTTGCACTTAATTGGCCACTGTACACTAACTTTTATGTTAGAGTAATGAATGTTGTACCATTTTAAAGCTGAATAGTTGCTCTTTATCGTAGTATGGTTGAAAAAGGTAAATACGATAGCTAAAAGGCCACTAGGATGAGTAGAGGTTGGCCGAAAAGGAAAAATCGCACACCCTTCCATAGAAAAATATTTGTAAAAAAAAAATGTATTAGAGTTACGTAAAATTTGTTAGCACATATCAGTTTACAGTAAATTCCCTTTCTATTGATTTAGGTTATGGCAATTTATGTTATTTTTCATAGAGAAAAACGAAAGCTCTCGTTGTCATGTAGGCAAATTTCCATGCTGGTAATACCGATATTATTCAATGTAAATCGCTTTTTATTATGCATATCTATCTGATGTACTCGTCACTGTAAAAACAAATAGTTGGAAAAGGATAAACAGGATTATGTATGTGGAGCAAGGCCAGATAGGAGATGGAAAACATTCAAAAATAAAATATTGTTTTGTATGACTCGAATTTGAGTCATCAGAATCTCACCGGTTGGATTTATGATGACTCGAAAACTTGTCATCAGAATTTCGAAGGGTTGAAAAGCTTTACTGTACGAGTAGTGAAACACAAACAGTCCAACTTCATATGTGGAGAGAAACACAGAAAAGACATATTTGAAAAATAAAAAAAAATGTTTATCAGCACCTGATGTGGGGGCATTTGGACTCGGTGGGTATTCCTTCAGTGGAACATTCAAAGTTTTCATTGGAATTGCTTCAACCTTCAATGCCTTCTTGTCCAGTATTGTCCTTTGGTTGTGTGCCTTTGGGAGACCTGCCTCTCCACTCCCTGTGCTTTAGTTCGAATTGAACCAGCCAGAAGAAGTTTGGTTATATCCATCAATTGGTTCTCCTTCAGCCCATGACTGCTGCAAGTGTTCAGCCTTGCAAACAGCATATGGACTAAGGTGCTTTCCACGATGGAGAACATAATGGATGTTAAACTCTGCACTGTATTCATGATACGCCCTGCATGTTTTATACCACCCCAGAATATGTGGAGCTTTCCCCTAGGATCATCCGTGATGTTAGTTTCATCATAGTTAATGATATTTGCGGGAGTTACTCCCCTGAGACTCTCCTCTAGCTTTCTAAAGTAGGCCAGTACGACCTCTTCAGAGACAGCAACCTGCTTTCTCTATATATTTTGGCATATCCTGGAGGATAGCAGGTCTTTATGACTCTTCAGGAAGCCATGTACCCAGTCTGTACCATGGAGATTATCCCTGAAATCTGCAATGTTGTGTCTACTGTATAACTATCCAGAAAGTATTTCATGGAGTTGAAGCATACAAATTGCCCCAAAGTGCTAGGTCAAATTGCCTCAAAGTGCCGAGTCATATTGCCCCAAAGTGCCGAGTCATATTGCCCCAAAGTGCCATGTCATATTGCCCAAAGGGACCGAATCATATTGCCCCATTAGTCTAAAATCATATTTTATAAATGAAAGCAGCCAGCATACTTTGATAGGTGGGTAAACAATATTGACACTTAGCTTGTTATCATATATATATCCAAGTGATAGCAGAGGAAAATAAAATTAATCTTGTTTCTACAGCTCAGAAATATCTGAAAATAACTGGATTGAAAAATTGATCACAGTTCACTTTCCTTCAGCAGGCTATACCTAAATTTCATTTACAATATAAATTGGTGATTGTAAAATATAGTACCAAATGAAAAAAGTCAGATATACCCCATTTACACTGTCTGGACTACCTGAGTCTCGTTACCCCTTATTGAGTCTAATTGCCCCAGGTGAATCGAAAAGCCCAATCTTACGGTATATATACACATATATATACATACAGTATGTACATAAATATATATATATCGTCCCTGCTTCGGTAGGGATGGGCCGGTCCTGCAGTGGACCTCGACGGCTGATGACGATGATGATATATACATATTTATATATACTGTATATATATATATATATATATATGTATATATGTATGTATGTATACGTAGATAGATGGATAGGTATGTTTTTGGCTACATGTCTTAACCTTCTGTTAAAAATCACCCCAAAAAATAGGAAGTGATAGTTGCCATTTTGTTCTCCAATAGTCACATTATATACATGTATTGACATTATTTGACTCTCTTTATCTGATTACATATGACTGGGAACTTTTCATGATGATACTTTTAACCCCTTGACTGTGTCATGTCTTTTAGAAGGCATTTCCAGTAGTCTGTGGCATGCCTTCAAAAATTGTGCGTAGTTCTTCACATTTTGCTCTTTTCCTTATGGTGCAAAGTGTCTGTAATTGGTGAATGTCACTGGTGGCTGTTTTCCTGATTGCTTGGGCAATTGTGACCCAATTAGTGAACCAAAGCATGTTCTGATGCCAAAACTGTCCAAAAGGTGTCTTCAACTTGTAAATGTGTGCACCTAGAGTCTGCCATTTTGTTTCATTTGCAAGTCAAAAGATCTGTTTACTTGTGTAACCATTTTAGTTTGTTTGGTAAGTATTTATTTGTGTATTTAATTACTGTACAGTAAGTATTTATGAAAATTATTGACATGAAATGGATAAATTTTCCCAAAATATAGTGCACCATGGGCATCCCATCTGGGAAGCAAGCTGCAGTCTAGAGGTTAAAAGATATTCATCTTCAAGATGAGAATGCTTAAAACATGGTCATATTTTTCTTCATTGCCAGTATTGGACATAGCTTTCCCTTGCCCCCCCTCCCCCTTTATTTTTTCTTATGATTACTGTTTTGATTACCAGTACATAATTTGTTTACTTGGAAAAAAATTACATCCTGGAGAGAGGATATTCAGTCAGATGGGATTGATTACCTCCAGTGTCAGAAACTGCCTTAAGCTGACAGGAATGAAAATTTTGGTGTTTCTGATATGTAATTGCAGTGTCATTATTGATCACCAGGAACATTAAGCAGTTAGAAAGTAAAGTGTAAACATTTTGAAATTTTATTGCATTTCATGTCATGTCCATCTTTTGCAAGTACTCCTCTCCTTTTCCAAGTGTCTTTTGCGTTGTGAAAATATAATCCTTTGCAAATGCAATCATCTGTTATTATCCTTACTTTGACATTCATGTTGTCATCCTTTTCCCAACTTCATATTTTAGTCAATACAAACAGTCTGATGTGCAGTACATGCAACTCGTCACATCATTATTCCATCAGACAATATATGGGAGTGGAGAAGGCTTGTGAGAAGGACTGTCAGTTAATTAAAGCATTTATGGATGTGGAAAAAGCCCATGACAAGGTAATCAGATGGAGTGTTGAAGGCTTTTCGTATGTTTAGTATACATGATCAACACTTAGGTGCTGTTAAGAGCTTTCATGAAGGTAGAGAAGCATGCGTGAGGGTAGGTGAACATCAAAGTCAATGTTTCAAGATCACTCTTGGCATGTGACAGGTTTGTATGATGTCCCCATTGTTGTTCAGTGTATATACCTATGGATGGTGTTATGAGAGAGGAAAACACAGTTAATGAGGAGAGAGATGGATTGGTAATGAATGGTGAAGGATAGATTATCTCAAGTCTGATATATGCAGTGCTGCTTGTAAATCGAGTACAAGAACTTGGCAGACAGTTGCGGAGTTATTGTAGATGTCTGTGAGCACCATGTCATGAAAATAATGTTAATATGAGTAAGGCAATGGTTGTTGAAAGAGAAGGTGACTCGCAGTGTGATTTTATAGTGAATTGAGAGAGATTTAAATTGATGAGAGAGTTTATGTGCCAGGATGCAGCGACTGAAATGAGATGAATGTGCAAGAGAAATGGAAAGCAGAGTGGCACAGGGAAGGAAAGTGGTTGGTGTTATAAATACCTTGACAAGAAGCAGAAGTCTAAGTGTGGCAGCTGCACAGAAGCTTATATAGAAGAGTTGTAGGACCTACGGGTGTCAGACTATGGTATGACATGAAAATAAAATATCAAGAGTAAGAGAAGTGGAGATGGGACTGTTGATGCATGTGTGTGGAGTGTTGGAGAATGGATGGAATAAGGAATAACATTTGTGAAAGATTTGGAGTAAGGAAGTGGGTGGACACCAGAGTTGAAGAAAGTGTGCTTAGGTATTATGGATGTGTGGAGAGGATGTGTGTGAATAAAGTGGTAAAATATGTGTACAATATCTGAGCAAATTTAAAGATGAGAGGAGGTGTGGTAGACCTAGAAGAAAGTGGATGCACATGGTAAATGAGTGTGAGGATGAACGGTATAGAAGCTAAGAAAGCTAGGGAAGTGACAAGTGATCAAACTGGCTGAATGAATATTGAGAGGAGCAGCGTATGATCGTGGTTTGCCACCCCTTATTAACGTGTCGGAGTGACTTTCAAGCTAGTGTGAAGCTACATGTGGAATGTTTTTTGATCTGTCAGGTGGAACCAGTATTCCAGGGGCTTGAATAGTGATTGAATGGGAGTGTGGCTCATGCAGTTGGACAAACTTTGGATAGTACATTTTTTTTTCTCCCCCCCCCCCCCAGACCCCACCTCACCTCACCCTGGGGTCAGAAAGGAGGTCTGGATGATGATGATTATGATAAGTATATAATAATACTGAGTAGAATACAGCAGTTTAATATTCTCATAGCCCTAATTACTGTATATAATTCTGCAGCTACAGTGGGTACTTGTTTTACATGTTGAAAATCCAGGTAGAGAGGGATGCCTTCTATAGCGAGATTAGTAATGGTGGCTGAACAGGGAGTGATTTAGGCTACAGAAGTTTTTATTTATTTTTATTTATTCATTTTTTTAATTATTATTATTATTTTTTTGTTGCAATTCTGGACATAGGCTTCACAGCCTGCTCCCAAGGCCCAGTAGTCTTCCAAGACACCATACACCTCCACATATCACCATTTTGGTGCTAACACCCACCTTCCATATTGAATACATGCCAGGGCCATCATATATAGGACTGGTGTATTGGTATTAGCGAGTATTTTTACGACGTGTCTGCAGGTCGTGTGGTAGATCAGTAAAGTCAGTTTTATGAAATTCAAATCCTTAAACTGTTCCCTGTTCCAGCTGAGATTCAAACCTGGGTCCATTAGGACTGCAGGCCCTCTCTCTTCCAATTCAGCCTCCACCTCCCCCAATGAGCAGTATAGAGCTCTCAAGAACAGTCTCTTAAAATTTAATTATTGTGTGGCTGGTTATGGGGGCCACCAAGACATAAGATAATGTGGTTGTGAGAAGAGGATGTAGAAGCAGTGGTTAAAGAGAAAAAGACTTTTATGGGAATGGAAAAGGAGTGGTAACAGAGAAGAATGCCTGGCTGCTAAGCATAGAGCTAGAAAGGAGGTATAGTATTTGAGGCTTGGAAACTTTTCCTTGATAGCCTGAGTAGAGCCAGATGGGAATGTGGTACAGTAGTTTAAGGTGGCTCGACAGTTGAAGAGAGAAAACAGAGATATCATTGGTGGCTCGACAGTTGAAGAGAGAAAACAGAGATATCATTGGTGAAATGTGTAAAGAGTGATGAAGGAATGGTGATGTGGGATGGTGTTGTTGTGGGTGTTTGGAGTGAGTATTATAACTGGTTGCTGAATGATGAGTTTGACTGTTACAAGGAAGGTTTGGAGTCAGCAGATCCAGTGTTTGGCCTTTGGCCTTTGGTTGATGATACACTGAGCAGGGCAGTCGGCAAGATGTAATTTGGGAAGATGGTGGGTGTGTCTGAGTTGATTGCTGAGGTGTTGAAGGCTTCAGGAGATACAGAAGGTTTATTTACTGAGATGCAGTGCACCCTCACACAGTGTGAGTTTATGGGTGGCAGAAATCCTCGCATTCTACGATTTCGCCTTCTGTGAACTAAAGTACTTAGGGGAAAAATAGTATATGGTGGACAGCCCACCCAGGGCTTGGTCGTCAGGTCCCCTTCTAGCCTACTTTACCCAGCTGATACTTTGTCTAATACTACTTCTAGTTGGACCAAGAAATAACACAACGAATAGACCACCATGTACCTTTATTTAAGTGTCTGCGGGGTGGAGGAGGGGGGGGGGGGGGGGTATCCAAGGCTTGGGGCATTTACTCTTGCCCTGTGGGGCGGGGCACCTCATTGTCACTCTCACTGTCACTGCTGAGGTCTTCTGGAGGTGCCATAAAGCCTTCAAAGTCGACAGCTGAGACCATGATGAACAGGTGGGTAATGCTGTGATGCTAAAACGGACTACGGGATGCGAGGTAAAGCATGTTTTCTCGCGGCAATATGGAGGAGAAGTGTTTGTTTACCCAGGGAAGTCAGTAGATGGCATGCAGATACCTGGCCAGCAGTCCACCATTTTGGATCTGGCTCAGTTGTCAGCCACCTGCCTTCGTGTGACAGACTCAAATTAACCAGCCCGATACTCGTAATAATGGTGGGAAGTACATTTTTCCCTTGGAATCATATAGCTGATTTGCTTGTTGGAAAGTTTGGCTTGCAGATTTTGCATTCAATGAAAATAAACATTTTCTGGGTTGACCTTGCATTGTAGGTGATTTGCATTGTGTGAGTTCACATTGTGTGGGAGTGCTCTGTAAATTTGATGAAATATGAGTGTGTTGTTCCAGACGACTCCAAAGAGGAAATTTTAGAGGCATGAAATTGGACTAGATACAGTAATGAAGATACTGTAGAGAGTCCTGGAAGATATGATAAGAGAGAATGAATATTGGTGACGTGCAGTTTGGGTTAACACCGGGCAAAGGGACAACTGATGCAGTATTCATTGTCTGAAAGCTTTAGGAAAAATAATTAGCAAAGAAGAGGGAAGTATAGTTTTTGCTGATTTTGAGAAGGACCTTGACAGAGTTTCTTGGAAAGTGATGAAGTGAGCAATGAGAAAGCATTGGATTGAGGAATGACTGGTTAAAGTGGTTATAGTAGTGTACAAGGGTGCTTGCTCCCAGTTGAGAATGAACAGAGGTTTGAGTGATGCGTTTTCTGTGAATGCTGGCATGCATTAGGGGTCAGTTTTAAGCGCTTTGAAGTTAATCATGGTGCTTGGTGCGCTTTCACATGACTTCAGAACTGGACTTCCACAGGAAGTGCTGTATATTGATGACTTGATGTTGATAGCGGAGAATGAGGGGTTGACGGATGTACGAGGGTTTGAGAGTAAATATGTATAAGACAGAATTGATGATAAACCTTACGAAGCAGTAAGGGATGCTTTCTATAGCAAGATGAGGAGAGTGAACAGGGAGCCATTGACAGAGGTGTTAACAAACAGTACAGAGCTCTCAAGAACAACCTCTTGAGATTTAGTGATGCAGTAGGCGATTGGACAAGAGGCCCACCAAGACATAAAGTAACTAGATGGTGGGATGAGGGTGTAGAAGCTGCAGTTAAGGCTTTTCCAGGAATGGAAGAAGGGTGGTAACAAAGAGGAATTCATGCCTGCCAAGTGTAGGGCTAGAAGAGAGGTGTACAGGGCAAATTCTGAGTCACAGAGACTTTTACTTGATAACCAAAATTGTGTGGAAAGGAAGAATATGATATTTAAGGTGGCAAAACAGGTGAAGAGGGAGAATTGGGATATTATAGGTGAGCTGTGTGTGAAATGATGAAGGAAGGGTAGTGGTGAACAGTGGGGATATTAAAGACGCGTGGAGAGAGCATTACAGCCGGTTGTTGAATGAGGAGTTTGACTGGAACAGGGAAGGTTTGGAGCCAGCAGATCCAGTGTTTGGCTCTTGGCATTTGATTGATGCTGCTACTGTCAGTGAGGCAATAGGCAGGATGCAGGTGGAGAAGGCAGCTGGAGTGTCTGGATTGGCTGCTGAAATGTTGAAGGCCTCAGGAGAAATAGGAGTGAGGTTAGTCACTGACCAGTTAGATATGATTATACAGTAAACCCTCAATATAACGAACTAACTGGGGGGAGGGGTGGGTCGCTATATCCGAAAGTTCATTATATACGAGGAGTCTTCATTTTCAAGGGATTACCGAACTCAGTTCGCTATATAAGGGGAGTCATTTGGTCCTACATGTTCAAACATAACCTAAACTAACTCTGTGAAGCTTTACATGGAAAATTCAATGGTTTATGAAGTTGAACATGTTATTACAATACCTATAATAAGAATACAGTGTAGTTCTGTTACAGTACACTTATTGTGCCAGGAAGGGATGCTGTTGAAGTACATTTAATGTGCCAGGAAGGGATGCTGTTGTCACCATGGACTGATTCCCGAACTTCCCCCTCATTTAGTGACCTTTGTTCGCAAAATCTGGGGGAAGTTCAGTCACAGTTTGGCCGTTCATGATATCCGAAATTTGCAGTACCGGGGTTCGTTATTTCGAGGATTTACTGTATATGAGTGTGTTGTCCCAGATGATTGGCTGAAGAATGTACAGTAATTGTAAATGTATACAAGGGGTAGAGTAATGCCCTGGAAAGAGGAAATTATAGAGGTATGAAGCTTATAGATCAGATAATGAAGGTAATGGAGAGAGTTCTAGAAGGTATGATTGGAGAAAGAGTGAGTATTGATGAGATGCAGTAGTAGTAGTTGTTCCCTAGGCAGCCTGGCCGAACAGCCCTGGGTCCCAAAGGAAGGGGCTTTCCCGCAGAGCTCTCAAGGAGTGTATGTTGTGTTGTTGGCGCAAGTGATTGTTTGCAATGCAGTCTTCCATAATGTGCTTAATAGTAAGGGGTGCTGTGTTGTATCCTGGACAGTCGTCAGTGACGGAGTCATCCAGCCACTTCTGATAACTCAAGAGGGCTGGATGATGCCCACATCTCACCCTGGCCAGGTGAACCCTGTCCTCATAAGGGAGGTAGGATTCAGAAAGGTGGATAACAGGAGGCTGTGCATGCAGCTGTGTGTGTCTTTAAGTGACTAAATGGAGCAGCGAGTGATTTGGAGCAGTGGAAATGAGTTATTTGAGAGGAGCATGTGGAGTCATATGGAGAGACAGACTAACAAATGAGGAAGTGAAGTAGCGTTGTGGTGTGGTTGAGGACGTGATGGGAAGTGTTAGGAGAAACACGTTAAGGTGGTTTGGGCATGTGGAGAGGATGGAGAGTGAAAGACTGGCGAGGAGAGTGTATGTGAGTGAGGTGGAGGAGGCGAGAGGGAGGGGGAGGCCGAGGATGAGATGGAGGGATGGAGTGGAGAGGTATATGAGAGAGTGGGGTGTGAGTTGGGAGTGTGGTAGTGAAATGGCAGGGGACAGAGTGACATGGAGGTGATTTGTTTGTGGCCACCCCGTGCAGGATTGAGGCATCTGGCAATAGATAGATAGAGTGATTTGAGCATGGATATGCTTCTGGAAGCTGGTTTGAGGCGGGTGAAGGGGGAGAGATGACAGTATTTGTGTATGATATCGTGTGCTGGGTGTTGTTTTCATGTTCCTTGGTGTGTGTGGATGTGCTGCCATGTAGTGTAGTGGATGGTGTGAGTTTGTGGAGGCTGTGGCAAGAATTTATGTGCCTCTCATGTCTAGATGATCCTTGACTTTGAGGACTTTGGTTTCTTGGTGTAGGTGGTCTGTGGATGTAGTAGCTGTGCAGCCTGTGATTATTTTTAGGGCCTTGTTCTGTATGGTCTGTAGAGTGTTGTAGTGAGTTTTAGTTAGGTCAGAAACCCAAGCAGGGCTTGCATAATTCATCACTGAACTTATATATTGTTTGAATACTGTGGTGGTGGTTTCTTTGTTGTGTCCAAATGTTGTATGGGCAAGTGACCTTAATGCACTGAGTCTTGGTGTTAATTTATTTTTAATATTTGTGATGTGTTGTTTAAATGATATTGATGTATGTTCCACCAAGGATTTTGTGTGTGTGTGTGTGTGTGTGTGTGGTAGGGGAGTGTTGTTTATGTTGAGATGTGGAATATGACCATGTTCTGCTGTCTAGTCTGTGAGAAGAGTCACTGTAGATTTGGCTGGGGCTATTTTGAGTCCGTTTGTGATGAACCATTCATGTAGTGCGTTGAGGTGAGGTTGGAGGGTGTGTTCGGCTGTGTTTGCGTTTTGTTGTGTAAATGTGTTATTATTTGTGTATGATATCGTGTGCTGGGTGTTGTTTTGAGGTTCCTTGGTGTGTGTGGATGTGCTGCCTTGTAGTGTAGTGGATGGTGTGGGTTTGTGAAGGCTGTGGCAAGAATTTGTGTGCCTCTCATGTCTAGATGATCCTTGACTTTGAGGACTTTGGTTTCTTGGTGTAGGTGGTCTGTGGATGTGGTAGCTGTGCTCCCTGTGATTATTTTTAGGGCCTTGTTCTGTATGGTCTGTAGAGTGTTGTAGTGTGTCTTAGTTAGGTCAGAAACCCAAGTAGGCCTTGCATAATTCATCACTGAATGTACATATTGTTTGAATACTGTGGTGGTGGTTTCTTTGTTGTGTCCAAATGTTGTATGGGCAAGTGACCTTAAGGCACTGAGTCTTGGTGTTAATTTATTTTTAATATTTGTGATGCGTTGTTTAAATGATATTGATGTATATTCTACCAAGGATTTTGTGTGTGTGTGTGTGGTAGGGGAGTGTTGTTTATGTTGAGATGTGGAATATGACCATGTTCTGCTGTCTAGTCTGTGAGAAGAGACACTGTAGATTTGGCTGGGGCTATTTCGAGTCCGTTTGTGGTGAACCATCATGTAGTGTGTTGAGGTAAGGTTGGAGGGAGTGTTCGGGTAAGGTTGGAGGGAGTGTTCGGCTGTGTTTGCGTTTTGTTGTGTAAATGTGTTATGTAGTCTGCATAGGAAGCTATGTGTATTTGTTGTGTCTGGGATGTGGGTATGTCGTACATGCATAAGTTATAAAGAGTAGGGGACAAAACAGATCCTCGGGGGATGCCGTTTGTGAAGTTTCTGATGTTCGATGACTGACCGGCAAATGTTACATGTGCACATCTGCCTGCTAAATAGTTTGCCATCCATCATTTTGTGTTGTTGTGCATGTTTGTGTTGACTATTTTGTTTGTAAGGTTGTGGCAGGGGATGGCATCAAAAGCTTTGCTAATATCTAGTGTGAGTAGGAGTGTTCTGTGTGGTGGCCTAGCTGAATTCATGCCATCAAAAACTCTCTGTGTAAGGTCTGTAAGAAGAGTGTTTGTGTGTAGTGGCCTAAAACCAGGTTGTGATGGGGCTAGGTGGATGTGAGGTGTAACTAATTATAATACCAGTCGTTCAGTGACTTTGGAGGGGGTGCAGAGGAGTGTGATGGGGTGGTGTGAGGAAGGTAACGTGGGGTCTTTGTTGGGTTTGGAGATAATGAGGATAGCCATGCTTTCAGAAGTTGGGTATTATGTTGTGTGAGTAGCTGTAGTTTGATATGTTGGTGAGTGCTTGTATGCCTTGTGGTCCAAGGTGTTTTAGGCGCATGTTGCTTATGTTGTTTGGGCCATGGGCAGGTGAGTGCTTAAGGTTACTAATGATGTGCTTCGGCTGGTTGTAAGGGAAAGGTGCGAAGTCTGGGTGTGTGGGGACACGTCGGTCATCACGATGGGGGTTTAGATGGCTGACATGTGAAAAGTGACTGATGAAAGTGTTTGCATATTGTTTGTTTGAGGGTATGGTGTCTGTTGTTGTGATGGCAGCATGTGATTGTGTAGTGTTTTGTAGAGTTTGCTTGTGTTTTGTGATCAGGTGTTTAGAGATAATTATTCCAATTTAGTGTTTGCTGTTCAGATATTTTAATGTTTGAGTGTTGAGTTCTTGTGGTTGTTGTACAGTGTCTTGTGAATGAGGTGTTGGGGTGTGTTGTAGTGTATCGCGTTGACTGCTGAGGCCTTGAATTTCTGGTGTGAAGTTGGGGTTGTCTCTCTGTTGCCTCTAGGGATGTGTCTTTAGTCAGCATTTTGAATAATTGTATTGAAAGTGTGCACAGTGGTGTTGATGTTTGTGATGGATATACTGTTTAATATTTCAAGATATTGTTCTGTTTCAATTGTGACGGCTTCCCAGTTGGCACTCTTATGATTAGTTTGTATGTGTCTGTGGCCAACTGGGGTGATTCTGGTTTTTGGTAGTGATGATGATTGAGAGCTGGTCAGAGCCAAGAGTTTTGACCACTCTCCAGGCTGTTGTGTGGACGAGGTTTGGGGAGCTAAAGGTGATGTCTGGGGATGATGAGAAGAAGAGGGCTTGGTGTGGGAGGGTATGTTGATGGAGAGTGTTGAGGATAAGATTATCTGTTTTGGATTGTAGTACCAGCTCTCTGTCTGTGTCAGGGTAGTTGACATGCCAGGCATTGAAATCACCACCCAGGATGATGATGGGTATGTTAGTGATGTGGTGTATTTGGGGAGAGTAATTGTGTGGTACTATGGGGGATGACTGGGGGGGAATGTATGTATTGGCAATTGTTATGTGTGATTTGTTACCAATTTGCATTTTAATTTACTGTATTTCTGTTGTGGTGCCATTTGGGGGGAAAAGTGATTTTTGCATGTGCACTAAAATTTGAAAAGTTGATGGATTGGCGTACCAGGGTGATGAGTCCACTGTCACCGCCGTTGGCCGGGTCTTGTCTAATGATGGTGAAATTATGAAATGTAGGTGTTTTTTGTGTTCTGCGTAGTTTTGTTTCTTGTAAGATGGCAGTGTGTATGTTTTGTTTGATGAACTGTGTGAGTTCTTGTTTTTTGGTGTTTATGCCATCTATGTTTATTCTAAGAATGTTAATGTTATGTGTGTACGATGTGTGTTGGGTGCTGCAGCTCGGGGGGGAGGTGGGGGTGTGGGTGGAGGGGAAGGAGTAGGAGAAGGTTGTGATAGAGATAAGAGTTGAGGTGAATTAGATTGGGGTGGAATGGGAGGAGTTGGGGGATTGGATGGTGTGGGAAGGATTAGTGGGTTAGGCTGAGGAGGTGTGGAGGGAGTAGGAGAGGAGCTGGTGGGGGGGTTAGTGGGTGAGGGAAGGAGCATAAGGAACAGGTCCAGGTGTTTGTGTAACGTTCTCTGGATGCCAGTGTTGTCCCAGTGTAATGGGTCCAGTTCTTGTAAGAATTGCACTGAGCTGAACCCTTTGTCTGTCGACTCGAAGTGATAGGTTTTGAACACGCTGGACATATGTAATTGTTGATGAGTCCTGTATTGCTCTCAGTGTCATCGGCCAGAAGAAATGTTCGAGAAATGACAGTCATTTCTCGGTGTAGAAAAAACAGTTGTTGTATGTGTTGTATTGAAAGGTGAGGTACTTGGCTTGGCGACCGAAGCCACTCCCAGGTTGGGTTGCGGTGGCGTGGCCCCCATGCTGTCCTCCTCCTCCTCCTCCACTTCAACAGCCTCTGTGGAGTGGACCTACGTCAAAAATGCCACCGCTCCAAGTCCAGTGAGATACAGTTTGGGATTATGCCAGGCAGGGGGACCACTGATTTCATATTCATTGTTCGACAGCTTCAGAAAAATGTATAGGAAAGATTTGGAACTGTACTTTGTTTATGTTGATTTGGAGAAGGCCTTTGACAGAGTCCCTAGTGAGGTGTTGAAGTGGACAGTGAGAAAGCTTGCAATGGAGGGGTGGGTGGTTAGGGTGGTTATGGCCATGTATGTGGGTGCTTGCACCCAGGTAAGAGTGAATGGAGATTTGAGCGATGAGTTTTCTGTGAATGTTGGTGAGCATCAGGGGTCAGTTTTGAGTCCCTTGTTGTTTATCATGGTACTTGAAGCCCTCTCATGTAACTTCAGAAATGGACTCCGTGGGAGATTTTGTATGTTGTTGGTTTGGTGTTGATTCCAGAGAATGAAAAGGAGGCGGAAGAAAGATTTAGGAAGTGGAGAGATGGTATTGGGCACAAGGGCTTAAGGGTAAATGCAGATAAAACAAAAGTGATGATATCTAGGGTTGGTGATGGTACAGTCAAAGAAGAGGGAGAGTGGCCATGTGTAATTTGCCACAAAGGTGTGGGAAGTAATTCCATCTTGTGCAGTGGTTGTGATAAATGGGTGCACAAGAGATGTAGTGGTATTACAGGTAGACTGCGAGATAATGCTGATTTTATGTGTGTGGCATGTTCAGTGAGAGAAGGTGGAGATTGTTAGGCGTGAAAGGATTGAACTGGGGCTGGAGCTGGCTCGGTTGCTAGGGTGAGGAGTGGTTGGAAGAAGTACAGAGAGCTGTTGCCTCTCCTGACATTGAGAGTGCTCTCCCTATGGGCTAAGGAATCTATGTATGCAGCATGTGTTAGGAGTGAAATGCTGTATGGTAGTGAGAACTAGGCAGTAAAGAAAGAGGATATTCGCAGGCTCAATCATACAGAAATGACAGTGATTACGGGGATGTACAGTGCATCCCTGAGTGCAAGGCCTTGGGGTGGGGGGTGGGGGCTAGGTTTACAATGGAAGAGGTGAGAGGTAGGATGGGACTTGGAGTGTACTGGTGTTGTGATGAGGAGAGGTAGATTGAGATGGTTTAGGCATGTGGAGAGGATGGGGGATGAATTGGGTGCAGAAAGTGGATAGGGGATGATAATTGGGTGCAGAAAGTGGATGGGGGATGATAATTGGGTGCAGAAAGTGAGAAGCGTTAACCCACCCCTTGCCGGCAACATACATGTACATCAGCAATTTGATATATTTGCCAAAATTCGAAAATTCAAATTAGGTGCCAAAAACTCAACTGGGATATTCCTGTGCCTCACTAGGCCTCACCCACCAGGTATGAGTCATGTATACCCAACAAGAGTGTCCTTGGCTTGAATAGCATACAGTAAAACCTCGATATAACGGACTTCAATAGACCGGAATTCGCTTTTATCGGACTCGAGGAGCTACCGGACTAAACTCCTATTTATCAGAAAAAGTCCGATAAAGCCAGAAAGCAGTCCGGACTGCCTGACAACTTCAGCTATGTTCACCACAATAAGACAAGTAAAAGACATGTTTTTCAGTGCACAGTACAGTATTATTATACCATTTGATTAATGTAGTGAAGGTATAACTAAATACTGCAATGGTGGTGAAAGCCACTGATGCAATCCGGACTGATGTCTGATATATCGGAAAAAGTCCGGATTAGCAGGGGTAAGTCCGGATGTCGCTTTTATCAGAATTTCGCATTTTTTGGACTGGCTTGGGCCCCAATTAGTCCGTTATAGTGAGGTCTTACTGTAGTTACTGATGAAGAAAATGCAGAGCTTCTGCCTCCTCTCGCTCTGTGGTGACAGCGGGCAGTGAAGTCGACAGGCGTTACTCCAAAGTTTTCAGCCACCTGCTCAGGGAAAATCAACCTCAGAATTGACCTAAATGGCTTCTGTGAGTACTTTTTTGGTTGTTCTCCATGTTTTCTCATCATTTCTAACCTATCTAGCAAAAAAAAAAAAAAAAAAAAAAAAAAAAAAAAAAAAAAAAAAAAAAATCGCAAATTGGCCAGCACCACGGCGCTATGAGGATTCAAAGTCTGCCGGCACGCGGCGGGTTGATATTAGGGGTGGCATTGCGAGGGGTAGACCAAGAAAGACCTGGGACGAGGTCGTTGAGTGTATCATAAGGGTTAAGGGACTAAACTGGGAGGCTGCCAGAGATTGAGCAGTGTGGATAGCCGCCATTAGGTGACCAAGGCTGACGCAAAGCAAGCATGTTGGAGCCTTCAGAAACAGAATGAAATGAAACAATGGCAGTACTGTTGAAATAGGATGGAATGTGGCCATGTGCAGGTCGCCACAAGGGTGTTGGAAGTACAGTACCTTCATATTGTGCAGTGTTTGTGGGAAGTGGGTGAATAAAAAATATAATGTCAGAAGTAGGCTGTGAAGTTCAGTAATGCTGATTTGTGTGTGTGGTGCATAAAGGAGAGCATGCAGAAATAGAGAGGTGGGGAAGGATTAGCCTTGCTGGAGAGTTTCGAGTGTGTGGAGTTTTATTGTTTAGGGGATGTGTTATTTCCTGAAGGTGGGGCTGGACCTACGTCAGCGACTAGAGGAAGAAGTGGTTGGAAGAAGCATTGTTGTAAGCAGTGCAATTTGCCGAACTAGTATATCGCTGATTTTTTAATTTTTTCCGATACCAGATCGATACCAATTTTTTCTGTTTATAGCGACATATTGGATATGGACAAAAGAAACATTAATATGCCTTTTATTCAAGATTTTATTTGTTGTTTTGCCTGATTCTGTATGAAAGAATGTTCTAACCTTGACACTGTTTTGCAGCCTAGAAAAGGACAATCTTACTGAAAACATAAAGGTTCAGAATAGTGAGTGGGAAAGGTGAGGGGGGAAAAAAAAAATAAAAAATAACCCTTGAGACCAAAAGCATTGGGTTGAGAGTGAGGTATATTAGGCCTACTTTACTGAGGATGTGTAAGTTTGGGGGCAATGTGGGTTTATGTATACAAATGTGTACATCCTGTCAACCTAAGTGTGACCTGCCCACAACCATTAGTTCTTATATGCTATATTTTGTTGTAACATTACAGTCACTCTTCTCTTTATAGTCTAAATAAAGAAGTGATGATCTACTGTATATGGTAAGAAAGAAGACATATATACAATAAGGGGACTGTAAGTTTAAGATGAGGGGATGAAATTACATTTAGCTATTGTTTTTAAGCTCAGCTTCAGCAGCGAAACAATCCTTAGTTGACAGAAAACATTGCGTACGGATTTTGTCACTGCATCTTCATAACTACAGTATACAAGGTGTGTAGCTTTGCACTCATATCTTAATAGAGTGTGTGAATGTTTGCTGATGGTGTGTATGTGTGGGCAACTGTGTGTAAGCTACCAGTGCTTTTGTCTGTAAATGATTCCCAGCTTCAAATATAACTTCAGAACTAATATACCATGGCAGAGGACACTGATTAAAAAAAAAAGGTAAGCCAGAGAACTTTCAGCACTTAGCTTTGCAGGGTGAATAAAAATGTCCTTCACTGAATCCTTTCTTAATATCTAGAAAAGCATGGCATTTTTAGTGTGAATAATGTGAGCTGCTGTAGTACACCACTTTATTTATGGAATATGGTTTGCAGTGTGTGGTATGCCATGAGTAACAACAAAGAAGAAAGGTATGGCATAGTGGGATGAAGAGGTTAAGAAAGCAGTGGAGGAAAAGAGGAAGAAGTGGCTAGAGTGGATACAGCACAGGATTTCAGTTGAAATAAGAGATGTATGTATTGAGATCAAGAAACATGTAAAGAGATTAGTGAGGAGGAAAAAGGAGCAGGTAAATGATGATCTAGGAAGAAAAATGAATGCAAATTACTCTGAAAATAGGAAGTCATTCCGGAAGAAGGTGCCGAAGTGTAGAAGTGACAGTGGAAAGAAATGTGAAAGTGTGAAGGATGTAAGTGGTAGATTATTAACCCATGGGAATGAAGTAAGGACAAGATGGAGAGAATATTATGAAAGTCTGATGAATGAGAATGGAGAGGAAAGTGACTGTTAACATGATTGGTTTGGGGGGTGTACAGGAAGGGAATGCAGCGCCAGAAAACACGACACTTGCAGAGGCGCAGAACACTGCGATGCGGCTGAAAAATGAGAAAGCAGCTAGGGTTGATGAGGTATATGCAGAGATGACTAAGTGTAGTGGAGAGAGCGGAATGAAGTGCTTGTTGGAGATGAGTAAGAAGGCATGGATGAGTGAAACTGTACCATTAGAGTGGAAGAAGGCAGTGCTTGTATCCCTTGTATGAAAATAAGGGTGAAGGAAGTGAGTGCAAGAATTATCATGGCATAAGTCTGTTGAGTGTTGTAGGGAAGGTATATGGAAGAATTATTACAGAGAAAGTAAGAGAGATATCAGAAGTCCTAGTGAATGATGAACATGGTGGCTTTAAGAGTAGTAGAGGATGTGTGGGTCAAATATTTGCCATAAGACAGATAGTGGAGAAAGCATGTGAGATGGACTATAAGGTGTTTATGGCATTTATGGATCTGGAAAAAGCATTGACAAAACAGACAGAGAAGGATTGTAGAAGGGTTTGTGCATGTACAGTGTAGATGGTAAGCTGCTAGGTGCCGTCTAGAGTTTTTATGATGGTAGTGAGGCAGGTGTAAGGGTAAATAGGCATCTAAGTGTTTGGTTCATGATCAGTGTGGGCATGCAACAAGGTTGTGTGATGTCCCCATGGTTATTCAATATATGTATGGATAGGGTGATGGGAGAAGTAAAAACATGAATAATGGAGAGATGGATGACATTGGTAATGAATGGTGATGGATGGAATATCCCAGATATGTTGTTGCTGATGATGCAGTTCTACTTGCAAACACCAGACAAGAGTAAAGTGATGGTTATTGAGAGAGAAGGTGACTCCCAGCATGATGTTAAAGTGAAGGGAAAGAGACTAGAATTGGTGAGAGAGTTTAGGTACCTGCATGCAGTGATGGAAAAGCAAGGAAAATGTGCAAAAGAAGTGGAATGTAGAGTGACACAAGGAAGGAAGGTAGCTGGTGCTATGAAGGCCTTGATAAAAATCAGAGGCTATAGTAACAGCTGCACGAGGCTTACATGAAGGAGTGTTATTGCCAGCTTTAACATACAGATGCAAGACTATGGTGTGGCATGAAAATGAAAAGTCAAGAGTATGAGCAGTGGAGATGAGACTGCTGAGGAATGTATGTGGAGTACAGGGAATGGATAGGATACGGAATAACGTGATTCGTGAAAGATGCAGAGTGTGGAAGTCTGTGGACTCCAGAATTGAAGAGAGTGTACTGAGATGGTATGGTCATGTAGAGTGAACGGATGGAAATAGAGTGGTGAAAAAGGTATATCTGAGCAAATCTGAGGGAGGGAGAATGCGAGGTAGGCCAAGAAGAAGGTGGAGGGATATGGTGGATGATCGTATGAGGAAGAGAGGAATGGAAGTTGGTGAGGCTAAGGGACTGACAAGAGACCAAGCTGGCTAGATGACTTTTGTGCAGAGAAACACATTCAGGGATTTGGCACTCCTTTTTAATGTGACAACGTTCATGCTGACTCTGTCAGATAGGTATATGTGAAGCTACAGAACGTGATGAAATTTGTTTTCTGCCTATTTGATGGAGCCAGGTTTCCTTGTGCTTGAATGATGAGTGAATGGAAGTGTGGCCCATTGAATTGGGCAAACTTAGGTTGTCTGGGTGTTGCTACTCCTCATCCTGCCTGAGATGGTGATGATGAATGATATACAAGGGACATTCCATGGCTATTTGCAAGTTAAATCCAATCTCAGGGATTAAGGCTGATGTATTTTTTGACTATGCATTTTCTCTTTAATGTTATGTACTTTCATGTATAAACATTATTTCATTTTATGTCCAGTGGGTGGCAGGCCAAAATTTTACCTGCTGTTGAGTATATATAAATGCTTTGTTTCAATATTTGAGTATTGACCAGAAATTGACATAGGTTTTGCATTTCTTATATCATTAACTGCAAACATCTGGCTCAGTTTTTAGAAGTTAGAATGTTAAATGTTTACTCTGTGTCAGTGAGTGGTAATTACTCTGACGAAAGCAAAAAAGTGATATCTCATATGTTTTCTGTATGTTGAAAATGTAAAGGTATAGTACAGTATTCACTTTATAGTGTCTTTTAAATGAGAATTAAAGAAACTAAAGGAATTGTGTTATTTCACAGTAGTTTAATATCTTAATAAATAGTGCAGTATATAATTCTATAAATGTACCAGTGTTAGTCAATCTATGTATCTGTCTATTGCCAGGTGCCTCAGTCCCTTAAGGGGTGGCCACAAACAAATCGCCTCCATGTTGCCCTGTCCAGTGCCACTTCACTGCCTTGCTCCCAGCTTACACCTCCTTATTTCATATACCTCTCCACTCCATCCCTCCATCTCATTCTTGGCCTCCCCCTCCCTCTCCCCCCTTCCACCTCACTCACATACACTCTCCTCGGTAGTCTCTTGCTCTCCATCCTCTCCACATGGCCAAACCACCTCAGTGTATTTCTCCTGCTGCTTTCTGTCACATCCACATCCACACCACCATGCTCCTTCACTTCCTCATTTGTCAGTCTGTCTCCATGTAACTCCACATGCTCCTCTCAAATAACTCATTTCCACTGCGCTCACTCTTGACTTGTGTCCTTTCCAACAAGGTCCAAGTTTCACTTCGATACATTAGAGTTGGTATCACAATATTGTCATGCAGTGACTTTTTCACTTCCATGCTCACTTCCCTGTTGCTTATCACTTCTTTCAAAGAACCATCAACCTTTCTTCATTGTTGTACACTTTCAAGCACTTCACCCTCTAAACTTCCATCCTTATTCATCACACTACCCAAGTACAAAATGCACTCACATTTTCCATTTCCTCCTCATTAGTAATGCAGATAATCCATTCTGTTAGCTACACAAAATTAGATTTGCAAGTAATGACCAGATATTGGATAGAATTCCTTAATGTCTGAGAAAAGCAGAGATAAATGTGGTAGGTGGGGGCGCTCACCATCCACTCACTTGATGTAGTGCTGTTTTGGGTGTCTCCCCTTTCCTCTCTTACTTCCTTCCTCTTCTTTCTTTCTTTTCTTCATTCTTTCCTCTTCCTTCTGCCTACGGGTTACTTTACACTCCCTTTTCTGTCTTTCACTCCTCCTTCTGCCTATGGGTGACTACTCTGAGTGATGAGCCAAGTGGTTTCCTGTACTCCAGGAAACCATTTACTATGCTGGGTACCATATAACCAAATTATGGTGCCTGGTGGTTTAATGGATAATTAAGGTGCTCCAATCAGATTGAGCTTGTGTAATTTTATCTCGAAGGGATGGTTGGGGTTTATTGCTCATGTAAAGCCATTCAGGGATGAATGAGGCTGGTCACTCTTATCTTAAATGCCTGGACCAACGTGCCTAGCCCTGGGCTTCTAAGCTTTTTATGTGGCAACATAGCATTGGATGATGGATGGATGAAGTTTTGTGTATTTTTCTTATTCAGGTGTATACATTATACTGTTAATTAATAGAAAAATATGAAAAGTAATTGGATTTCTAATTAAAATTTAGCAACAATTGCTCACTGCTCTAGTACCATCTAAGGTAAACATTATCCAAGCCATGACATTGGTGGAACACTGGTGGGGTGTGCTGCTTGTGTCTACATTTTAACACTTGATTCACAGGTTCCTTCTTGTCAGGTGCAGCACCTTGACAAAAGATTACTGTATAGGCATTGTTTTGTTATGTGTTACACTCTGAGCAGAGTGGTACTGTACATGTAGAGTACTATGGTGTAAATATTCCATGTGTTTTAGTTCAAGCATTTTACCATTTAAGGCAGTTCACTGAATGTGGGGTGCATTCATTTTTTTGTAAAGTAATTATTATCCTAACCTTAGTTCACACACACACACACACAAAAGTGGGGAAATAAGTGCCAGAAAACTTATTAAGAGTTAGGGTCATTGGGTAAAACACAAATTTTTATTCTTTATCGTCAGATTATTGGATGCTTTTTCACCACTTACACCCATACCATTACTAACTGGCTTTTTGCTTGTCAATTTACAGCACTAAGAAGAAGTTCAGGGAGCTGTTGCCTTTTTTGACATTGAGAGGGCTCATCCACCATGCTAAAGGGTCCTTGTATGCATCATGTGTCAGGAATGTTTTGCTGTTTGGTAGCAAGATGAGTGAATGGAAGTGTGGCCCATTGAATCAGGGAAACTCAGGCTGTCTTGATGCTGCTACTGCTCACCCTGCCGTAGAGTGGGAAAGGAGGTCTGGATGATGATGATGATGATAGTAAGACTTGGACAGAAAAGGAAGCGGATATCCATAGGCTCATATGTACAGAGATAATAATAACTTGATAAATGTGTTGTATGACTGAACGGCAGGCATTGGGGGGTTTAGTTTAGGATTATGAATGAAGAGTTAGGAGGAAGGATGGGACTTGACTTTATTAGTGTTGTGATGAGAAGGGGTAGATGGAGATGGTTTGGGCTTGTGGAAAGGATGGAGGATGACAACTGGATGTGGAGGGTAAGAGGAGTGAACATCGATGGTAAGGTTGTAAGAGGCGTACTGAAAAGACCTTGGACAAGTTCATAGAGTCCTCAGGGTTAGGGGATTGAATAGGGAGGCTGTTAGAGATTAAGCAGCATGGAGAGCTGCCATAATGTCACCAAAGCTGATGCATGCAAGCATGTTGGGGCTGTTATAAACAAATGAACATAGGACATGTCACTTTGCCCTCTGCCATCAGTTGCTTCTCTTTTCTTCCTGAACCACTATTCTTCAAGAACTTCTCTGCATCCTTTCATCTTATCCTCAGTTTACTCCCCACCTTCCCTCTTCTACACCTCACTCACAGACTGTCATAGTCATTCTGTCTCTCTCTTTCCATTCACAGATAAAGCACCTCAGGATACTCTTAACGCTTCAGTGTAAAAGTTGCAGTGTGAAAATTCAGAACACCTGCTTGACGACATGGCTCCCAGCACCTACCATATCTGTCATTCTAGCATTCAGCCATTTGGATGTAGTGGGTCTGGGTCAGACAGGCAATAACTATAATGAAAAATTGTAAAGCAGCAGACCTCAGACTTTGTTGCCAAAATGTTGAAGGCCTTTGGTGAGCTGGCAGGTGAGATAGTCAGCAACCTAGTAAACATGGTAGTACATTGTGTGGTACCCAGAGAGGAGGTGTCCATCCATACTGTGAAGTGTTAAAAGGTAAGGGTGACACCTGAGACTGAGGAAATTATAGAGGTCTGAAGGTGTCAGATCATGTAATGGAAGTGATGAAAAGTTTGTCTATCTATCTCTTTTATCATTCAGTCTTTATTGTCCCATAAATGGTGTAGGAGCCTGGTGCTAGGCTACATAATACTGTACTGATATTTAAGATGAAAATGATCAGTTGTTTTTCCACTGACTGGCATCATCTGGGGAGAAAAAACTTTCGGATAACAGCAGGCCACGTCTGGCTGGAACACCTTACCTCACTTGACCACTAGGCAACTATTTGGTAGTGTGGTTACCATCCAGCATAAAAAGTTGTTTCCTGGGCTGCAAGATACCATTTAGCTTGTCAGTCAATGCACAGGCACCTGAAGGTATCTCTGCATTTAGTGAGTGGATAGTAAGTGCCCCTTATGTGTCAGTGTATAATGGACAGAGTAAAAAGAGAAAGAGTGCTGGCAGAAATTGTTGCAGTTCATTTTCATGCCTGGCCAGGGTTCGTAATGCAATATTTATATTAAGACAGCTGCAGAAGTACAATACCAGGCTGAGACTAAGTGATTGTGCTTTGTTTTTTGGACCTGGAAAAAACTATTGAAAGAGTTCCAAGGGAAGTTTTAAGATGAGCAGGAAGAAAATTGAGAATTGAAGAATGGATTGTTAAAGTGGTACTGGCAGTGTATGCAAATGTTAGAAGTAGCATTAAAATTAATGGAATTTATAGCAATGTGTTAAAAGTTTAAGGTCATGGTACATTAGGGCTAAGGCTGGTACTGTTTATAATGGTAATGGATGCAGTGTCAAAATATCTTAGGGAGGGAATGCCCATTGGAACTCTTATAGAAAGATGATGATGTGCTGTTGGTAGAGAGTATGGAAGAATTGACTGAAAACTTTCAAAAGTAGAGAGAAGGTATGGCTTCACATGTCCACATATAAACATCAGGAAGACAAAAGTCATGGTCTGTGGGTATGGCATTGGGCATATTAAAGATTTAGATAACTAGCCACATGCTGTCTATAAAAAGGGTGTGAGTAAAAATAGTATTTTCTATACTTGATGCAGATATTGGGTACACAAGTGATGTAATGAAGTGAGGGACAGCTTGAGGCTTTCAATATTTTTCTGATAATGCAGACCACTTGATAATGGACAAATAAGTTCCATCATGATAGGAGATGAGTTACAGGAGATCGTGGACAAGTTTTGCTACTTTAGTGATGTTGTCAGGTAAGGGATGGTACTAAACAGAGCAACTTTACCAGTGAATGGGAGAAGTTGAATTAATACTTATTGTGATACAGTATTTTGAGTGTTCTCGTTGACCACAAGAAGGAAAATATTTGGTACCTGTGTTGGGAGGGTCAGTGGGGTGTAACAGAGGGGGATATAGTGAGACTGAAATGAAATAAGAAAGATTTTATGAATATTTGGAGTAAAACAAGATGACAAGTTATCATCAAAAGAACTGAGAAGATGGTTTGGAGTGGGAAGCATTGAAAAGAAAGTAGAAATGAACAGACAGATGTTTTGGACGTGTCGAGAGGATGGACCAGGGAAGGTGGGTGAGGATTGTAGAAGTACTGTGATTCTAGGTTATCAGTGGAGAGGTTGATCGAAGAACAGATGGGACAAGATGGTAGTACTAACTTTAGTTCTTGGGGTATTATTAGAGAATTAGCACAAAGCAAAGTGGAGGAGTTCTGAGATGTGAACCTGCCTGAGCCATACCACATGGAAAATAAACGTAAAGGCATAACTGATAATGATGGTGTTGGCATATAACCATTACAGGATGTGGATGGGTAATGTTGAAAAGGACTGAGCCCTGTGAGAAGTTGTTGGGGAGTAAACTGGATTTGGGTTTTTTGGTTTTGACTTTGATGGTTTTTAAGGTGCTCCAACTGGATATGGCCTCCAAAATTTAGTCTGAGGGGTAGTTTGTTCCCATAATGCCACCCAGGGTTGAGCAACTGGTTGCACTTATTGGTACTGTAAATGTTTGGAATGAGTAGCTTAGTTCCTGGCTTCTTCGCTTCTGATGGGACAATAAAGGTTTAGTTGATGAGTGGAAGGTTTTGGCAGGTGATTAGGCTCGTTGCTTAAAAGAAAATTAGCCATCCCCCCCCTCCCCACACTTCTTCTTCTTCTTCTTTGTGTGTGTGTGTGTGTGTTCAGTATTTTGTTGATCAGTACTGTATATGTTTTGATGCTCTGTCAAATGATCTGTTTATGTCTTGCTGCTAGTTTGGTTCTTGATAGAATTTGCTTTGTGTAGAAACCATCTACAGTAAACACTGTACAGTAATCCCTCAATTATCCGACACAGCAGAGCCATAGGCATGACCAGAAATGGGCAATGTCTGGATGTGGAGCAATATCCTGTACTGTACCTATACCCAACCTATATGTACAATACTCCTCCTAATTTTGGCAGTGTTCTGTGGTCATACGGCTCTTCTTAGACATCAAAACGCCCATTGAAAAATGCGATACAATCCTAAACTCTAAGAACAAATGCATAAACAACAACAACAACAATTACCAGTAATCAAAACCCTACCAATATGTTAAGTATCCTTCCTAATTTTGGCAATGTTCTGAGGTCGTTTGGCTGTTTTTAGACGTCAAAATGCACATTGCAATATGCAGTATAATCCTAAACACTAAGAAAGTGATGCATAAGAAGAAAAAACTACCAATATACACAGTACCCCTCCTTATTTTGACAGTGTTCTGTGGTCTTTGGCTCTTCTTAGACATCAAAGCACACATTGCAGTATGCAAAATAATCCTATACACTAAGAAAACAATGCATTAACAACAAAAATCCACAAATATGCTACCTATAATGTGCAGTACCCCTCCTATTTTTGTCGGTATTCTCTGGTCTTAAGCTGTATTTAAACATCAAAACACACATGGGAATATACAGTGTAGTGCTTGACACTAAGAAAGTAATGCATAAACAAAAGTTATTAAAAAAAAAAATCAAAGATGATGGTTGCAGTATTTTTAACCCTCTCGGGAATTCAAAACGTTTCTGAGACAACGAGAATGATAGCTGACTCCGTGGCACAAAGAAAAACATTTCTCCCAGTTTCAGTATGCCCCCTGGAAGCTGGTTATATTGGTGTAGATTGTATCTCTTCATCTTCGCGAGTGTTTATACTATAAGAGAAGCTAATAAAAACACAGAAAACTGATGAGTAAAAGTACAAAAAAGCAATGAGAATAAAGTTGTTGGAGAGTAAAAAATACATTCAAATAACTTCTTAACATCCTAGCCTAAAATTTTACCTACACTGTGCCAGAGCTAAGCATATGTCTAGATGCAGAATTTCATGAGCTTTCTCATGGTGTTTTTGGGATTTCGATATGACCAGTAGTATTCAGATAAATCACAAAAAACTAAAAAGCTCACTCAGGGATGATGGGTGACACGGGTGGGGGAGGACTGAGGGAGAGGGAGGAGGTAAGACAGACAGTGGTGTGCATGGAGAGGGATGCAGGAGGGATGAGAAGGGGGAGAAGCGAGAAATGCCAGGGGACATTCACCGTTCGGTTAGGGTGCTTTTGCTCTGCTGGTGGGTTGGTCTCTGAGTTGATCCTCTAAAGCTGATATGTTCCCATTGATCTGGAACTTTTACCATTCAGTAAGGACCCCGACAGCCATTTTAGTTCAGCTTGTGGGTTATGCTCTGTTTTCCTCATGCACTGCCTGAATGTTACCAGTGATCAAGGTGGGTGGGGGATTTCGACCATTCGGTAGGGATCCATACAGCCATTCTCATTCAGCTTGTGGGTTACACTCTATTTTCCTCATGTGTTGCCAGTTGATTACCAGTGATCGGGGTGGCTGAGGGATTTCAACCATTCGGAAGGGAGCCGGATAGCCATTTTAGCTTAGCTAGTGGGTTATGGTTTATTACCTGTGCGTGGACAGAGAGGCCATTGAGCCACGCAACGGTCTTTCTTCCAGCTGGCCACCGAAGACGGAACTTCTGTCTGGTTATGGACAAATAAATCCGGATACGGCCTAATGAATAGATACGGAGCATGGCCGGATACGGACTGACTGCATAATTGAGGGATTCCTATATATTCATTTTAGAAAAATTCATGAGTGTTGAGTCTTTGGGTCAAAATCCTTGAGATTCAGTAAGAAGAATGTAGGGGGTAAAATGTGTGTTACAAAAAGCCAGGAAGAAATTGCAAGATGAGTGTGGAAGAAAAGTAAGGGTTCAGCAGTGAAATGGTGAGAAATACTTTAAGGCTGTGAAATAAGCCAGAGAAATAAATATGGGTGAAAGGATGAGGGGCAAAGTTCAAGAGTTTGGATGGCAGTATATTAGTCTTGAGTATAAGGATGATGTCACAGAGATGAGGGAATATTTTAGCAATTGGCAGTAGCAGATAAGAGAAACACTTTAGTTACTTTTGGAGGTACTGTATGGATAAAGTCTGTGGTAAATCAGTTGTACAGGGACTAGTTAGCTGGTAAGAAATGCATAGAGTAGATAATAGACTGAAGCTGAAGTGGACATAATAAGTGAAATGTTATGATGTGGTAGTGAGAAGGTATTTGCTATAATGTGCTGAACATGTAAACTGGCATGGGAAAAGGAGGAGTTACTGGGGTACTGGATAAAGGGGTAATGAAGAGTCCATGATACTATACAGTGGAAAGGATAGCAAGAATGAGTGTAAGGAACATTGAGGGACCTGTTTGTTGAGCATATCAGGAAAGTTGTATGGTTGAGACCTTAGAAAGTCTAACATTACAGAAGATAAGATATATGAGGAACAGAGTGGGTTTTGAAAGTGTAGGGGATGTGAGGGGTGTATAAATAAGTTATAGTCACCATAACTATTGATACCTTGTTCCATCCTCAGAAATCCCCAACAGAGGAGAGCCATGACTGACCTGCCATACTTTGTCCTTGTTTAGCTTTTGTACTCTTTCAGACACTTCTTTCTATTCTTCTCTCTCACTGTATACTGCTTCATTCCTTTCCCTGCCAAATATGATCTGCCTCTTCCAGCATCACCCTCATTCTCAATTTCAGAAACTTGGACACTTTTTCTATGTATATTCTTTTAGTAAGCCTGTACCATCTCAGTGTATTTCTTTTCATCCATTCAGTAATTCCACATCTCACTCCAGTTGCTCTTTCTTTTTATTTCCAAATCAAAATAAAATGTCTCTGTTATATACACCATTCATCATGCTTTTGCTTGTAGTTGTCCTGAGAAAAATTGTTTCTGCAGCTTGTAACCTTGAAAATTCTTTTGCTTGCTGCCTAGTTTTGACTCCAGTATGAGTGTTAGCAGCAGTAAAACACTTTAATAAAGAGTTCTTTTGGCCTCATTACTAACCCTCCTATCCACCCTTCAAAATACAACCATGTTCTTTGGTTACCCTGTTCCCTAAAGCGATCTCTCCTTAACCTCTCACCGCATGTGTCCTTATTTACACAGAATAGGTACCAATTTTTTAAAGCTATAGTGTCAGCCTCAAGCATTTCACCTCCCATCTGTTCCTCTACGATTAACTGTGCTTCTTTTTATCATATACACTACTGCTTTCCAGAATGGATTGTCATGCCATATTTACATCTGGTATCCTTGGTAGGTGTTCAGTAAATATGTTATTCCACCATTTGCCAAACTTTGACCATTCCACATATACGCAGTATATTTACAAGGGCCATAATGGGTAGGCAACAGTGAGGACATACAGTCATAAAAATTTTGTCTGCAACTTAATGGCAGGCAGACTAGAATAAGACTCATCACTCTAAGGTCAGTTGGGACTAGGGCCATGCTTGTACAAGGGGGCACACTGCTGTTCTTTTAACTGCCACTTTGCCATCAAGTGAACAAGCAAATGTACACTTGCCGTAGAATACATTGGTGCACACTTCACGTGAGACCGTCTGACTCTACAGGCGATAGTTATTGAAGAATTCCTGATTATTCTACCTCATGCTGATAAATCAGCTTTCGTGAGGATGTACTATAGTGCCAGGATTGTCATTATATTCAGATGATAATTCAACTGGGACATCACAGGTTATACTGATCATTGAGAATATCATAACCTCCCTGTGCAGTACGTATTTGGAGCCAGTGGATATGGCCATTCAAAATTAATGAATGTATTGAGAGAGAGAGAGAGAGTACACATATATGCACACACATATACAGTGGTGTGCATTCATGTGTGCCTGCATGTTGAATGCTTACGTGAGTGTGGATGTTTATGGGGCATGCATTACTTGAGCTGTAAATTTGTAGATACTTATAAATACCTGTACCAACAGGTAACTTCCCCATTGGTGAGATTTGTGAGTACCCAATAAAGAAGGATGATCGGACGGCGATCAACCGCATGACATCAATGGAGAAAAAAGCCCTTGAGACATCTTATGAGGATATGTACCGGGAAATCCGGATTGGAGCTGAAGTTCATCGCACTGTGAGTTGACCACCCCACTATAGTTCATGTACCTTAATTTGATGAAAGATTTTTGTGAAATTGCAGTACATGTAACTGAACATGATGGCACTGCAGCCCTGCATACTTTCTGTAGCAGTTTTTGTGACTATCACAGAAAGTTATATGTTAAGCTCTGTTATTGTTGGGTATTCATAATGGAGAGATTGCAGTTTTTATGTAGGTTAAAGTGGACAGTAAAACAAAGTAGATTGCTTTATCACTTCTAAGGGTTTGTCATACAGTAATGTAACAGTAGCCAGAATGAAATATAAAATATATGTGAATGAATGTCTGACCTGTTTTGCAGGGCCTGTTATAGACCTCTCACTTTCATTCTTTCTGTGGATTCTGACACCCACTTTATTCCACCTTCAGATGGGAAAAAAGGTCAGGATGGTATTGATATGTGTGATGACCATTGTCATTTGTTTTCCAGGATAACTCATGGCTCATAATATTGAAATACAGGCATACCCTTCTATACGATCATCCACTCTCCCATACCCTGCCATAGTCGTGTAGAAAAATTAACCCCGATAGTTTCTTTTTTAACTGGTTTTGATGATATTTTAGACTTAAATTTTGTGTTTTGGTAGATTTGTAAACTGTCTTTAGACTTGGATTAATGTGTTTTAGTCATAGGTAGGGTGAATACTGTCATTTTTGGGTACAATTTGACTTTGTCAGACTTGTTTTTGATGATTTTCAGATATTATTTTTGGATTTAGGTGAGTTCTAAACTACTTTTAGGCCTAGTTTAGCTTGTTTTAAAGCTATTTGGGGGTTTAGGTGAACTAGAAACTTGTTTTTGGACTCATTTAGGTGGGTTTTGGAATTGGTGAGGGAGGGGGGGTGGATCCCAAGACTCTCCAACACATCCCTATACTTTCTGTGTTATAACGTCCCCAATAAACTATAACCTGGCTTAACGATGGGTTTTCCCAAACATATCCCATCGTTAAAACGAGGATGGCCTCTACTGGTATTTATGAGGCTTATATTTACCAGTGTGTGTGGGCACATGTTGGTCTGGTGGTTATACTGTTGCAGCTAGATTCACATTCATACATATGTTCAAATACCAGGAAGTGACTAGAGGTTTTGCAGTGAAGCAATGCAACAGTAACCATGCAGGTTATGTATCCTTGTATTTACTGCACTACAGTAGCATGGCTTAGTGCCTCTACATCTCAGAGGGAATAAGATGGGTTTGGCTGTTACCATTTTGATATTTACCAGTAGCTACCTCTTGCTTTTGGGTACAGTACTGCTAACCTCGACCTCTCTGATTAATCATAGTGTTGTTAGCCCTTTTTTGGTTTCCTTTATGAGAGCTTCCAAATGGAAGAAAGGAGCTGTAGAAGTGAAATGTGTCATTGATATTGTATGCACATAATGGTTTTCAAAGTATGCAGATAGATAAGAGGGCTATAGAGAGCATGAAAGTGAGATTGGAGGTGTTGTTGGAAGAGGAAAGTCACATGTAGTGTGGAAGAAGAATCTTCAGTTCTAATTTATTTTTTCTGTTAAAGTCCACAGTCAGTCATGAAATGCATGCTTATCAAAGTTTCATTCCTTACTGTAAACCAGATTTCATTTTTTTCTCATAGTATACAGCACATACGCTATAACTTGATGTTTCGAGGGCCTAATACCTGCCCAGGTCCCCAACCAAATAGACAAATTCACATGGCCATATGGAATGTGAGAGGTGTGAATGAGGTGAGCAAGAGGATGGAAGTGGTGAATGTGTTCAAGAGTGTGAGATATGCAGTGATGACATTGTGTGAAACTAAGATGAAAGAGTGTGAAATGGAGGAGTGGGAGGGTGTGAAATGTGTAAGGTCGGGCATGAATGGGAAAGGAAGATGCAAGGAAGGAGTTGCTTTGTTGATGAATGAGGTGTGGCAGAGTGGAATGAGAGATAACAAATGATTCAGCTCGAGGTGTATGTATGTCAAGCTCAAGTTTGAGAAGGTGAAAGTGGCTGTGATTGTAGCATATGTGTAGATATTATATAGGCATTATATATATCTCATAAACACAATGCACAGGATGTAGTGTCTGACAGAAAAATACACAGCTTCTTACTAGAAATGTCAGTTCTCCACAATCATGTTGTCTCAGACCATCAAGAATCCTTAACATACAATGTTTTTCAAAATATCCTCGTAGTCCAAACAACCAAGAATTTCATGACGTATTCAAACACGTGGAAGTCCACAGGATATCTATCAGACACTACTACCTCACCAAACATCCTCTTCTACCTGTATATAATGTCAGAGAGAAGCCCTACAGAGCAGAAAGGTAGATAATGCCTGAGAGCACAATGAGTGAGGAGAAAGGGGAAACTGGCCGTCATGCTAAGCTCGTTTGTAAATTACTATCAGTATAACTGTACAATAAAACAGTAACCTAAGAGTGCTGTAACTCACCTCATTGAGAATACGTCTCATGACTTATTCCTGGTTGTACTAAATAACCCATAATCGACTTTTCCTACTTCCATACAAGTACCTACGACCACGTTATCGAGATTGGTGGCCAGCAGTAACCACGAACCCACTATGTTCATTTATGCTGGTAGCAGCGGTAAACAAAGCCGATTAACTTCTCAACCAAAACAATCAAACAAACATAACGTCTCACTCCTAACCACCTCAACTCCATGATGTACGAGAAACAATAGCTGCGATAAATTATGTCTCTCAACAACTCTACAAGCCTACAAGTTAATCACAATCGTTTTCGTTTTCGTTTTTGAAGGCTCCAGCATGCTTGCATGCGTCGGCCTTGGTCACCTAATGGCAGCTCTCCACGCTGCTCGATCCCTGGAAGCCTCCCTGTTCAGTCCCTTAACCCTTAAGTCACACTTAATGACCTCGTCCCATGTCTTTCTTGGTCTACCCCTCCCAGCCCCTCCCCCAATATTAACACCTCTCACCCTCTGTACCCAATTATCATCCCCCATCCTCTCCACATGTCCAGACCACCTCAGCCTACATCTCCTCATCACAACACCAATACACTCCAGTCCCATCCTACCTCTCAACTCTTCCATCGTAAACCCAGCCCCCCCAGGCCTTGCACGCAGGGACGCACTGCACATCCACCTAATCATTGTCATTTCTGTACGTTTAAACCTGCGAATATCTTCTTCCTTTACTGCCCAGGTCTCACTACCATACAGCATCACACTCCTAACACATGCTGCATACAAAGACCCCTTAGCACGTAAGGAGAGTCCTCTCAATGTCAGGAGAGGCAACAGCTCCCTGAACTTCTTCCAACCACTTCTCACTCTAGCAACCGAGCTAACTCCAGCCCCACCTCCGGCACATAACATGTCTCCCAAATAACAAAACTCCTCCACACACTCAAGAGACTCACCTGCAAGTTCAACCCTCTCACGCCTAACAATCTCTGCCTGCTCTCCCCGACACACCGCACACATGAAATCAGCATTATCTCGCAGTCTACCTCTAATACCACTACATCTCTTGTGCACCCACTTATCACAAACACTACACAAGATGGAATTACTTCCCACACCCTTGTTACAAGCTGCACATGGCCACTCTCCCTCTCCTCTGATTGTACCGCCACCAACCCTAGATATCATCACTTTTGTTTTATCTGCATTTACCCTTAAGCCCTTGTACCCCATTCCATCTCTCCACTTCTTTAATCTTTCCTCCGCCTCCTTTTTATTCTCCGCAATCAACACCAAATCATCAGCATACAACATCTCCCATGGGAGTCCATCTCTGAAGTCACGTGAGAGGGCTTCAAGCACCATGATAAACAACAAGGGACTCAAAACTGACCCCTGATGCACACCAACATTCACGGAAAACTCATCACTCAAAGCTCCATTCACTCTTACCTGGGTGCGAGCACCCATGTACATGGCCATAACCACCCTAACCACCCACCCCTCCATTGCAAGCTTTCTCATTGCCCACTTCACCACTCTCTAGGAACTCTGTCAAAGGCCCTTTCCAAATCAACAAAAACAAAATACAATTCCCTTTTCTTTCCAATATATTTTTCCTGAAGCTGTCGAACAATGAATATGGCATCAGTGGTCCCCCTGCCTGGCATAAACCCAAATTGCATCTCATCGATATTCACTCTTTCTCTAATCATACCTTCTAGAACTCTCTCCATTACTTTCATTATCTGATCTAAGAGCTTTATACCTCTGTAATTTCCCCTTTCCAGGGCATCACCCTTTCCTTTGTACACATTTACAATTACACTCCTCAGCCAATCATCTGGGACCACACACTCATATATAATCATATTTATCAGGTCAGTGACTAACCTCACCCCAATATCTCCTGAGGCCTTCAACATTTCGGCAGTCAACCCAGACACACCTGCCGCCTTCCCCACCCGCATCCTGCCTATTGCCTCACTCACAGTAGCAGCGTCAATCAAAGGCCAAGGGCCAAACACTGGATCAGCGGGCTCCAAACCTTCTCTATCCCAATCAAACTCCTGATTCAACAATCGGCTCTAATGCTCTCTCCATGCATCTTTAATATCCTCACTGTTCACCACTACCATCATTCTTCACACACTGCTCACCTACAATGTCCCGATTATCCCTCTTCACCTGATTTGCCACCCAAAAAATCATATTTTTCCTTTCTCCATGATTTAGATTATCAAGTAAAAGTCTCCGTGACTCAGACTTTGCCCTGTATACCTCTCTTCTAGCCCTGCGCTTGGCAGCCAAGTACTCCTCCCTGTTACCACCATTCTTCCATTCCTGGAAAAGCCCTCTTTTCTCCTTAACTGCAGCTTCTACACCCTCATCCCACCCCCAAGTTACTTAATGTCTTGGTGGGACTCTTGTCCAACCGCATATTGCATCGGTAACTCTCAGGAGGTTGTTCTGAAGGGCTCTATACTGTTCATTAACGCCTCTATCTACGGCTTCCTGTTCAGCCACCACTCTCCTCATCTCACTATAAAAGGCATCCCTTACTGATTGGTTTCCCAGCTTCCATATTTTCCTCCTAGGTACATATGTCCTCCTTCTCATCACTCGTTCCTTAAGCACCATGTCACAAATCAACAGTTTGTGCTGCTGCACACACTCCTCGCTTCTTATAACTTTAACATCCCTCACTAATCTCCTATCAACCCTCCTGACCAGAAAATAATTTATCTGACTACTATTTCCCCCGGACTCGTATGTAATCAACCAGATGATTCTTTTCCTAAAATGTGTGTTGCACACAATCATGTCCATAGCCTCCCCAAACTCGAGTATTCTTTCCCCTTCCGCATTCCTCACACCATATGCACATCCTCCATGGACTCCTTCATAACCTTGAGCTGCTTCACCCACATGACCATTTAAATCCCCTCCCAGAGCCACTACCTCATCATCACCCATACCACTCACTACACGTATTAAATCATCCCAAAATCAATCCTTCTCTGCGTCATCCAATCCTACCTGTGGAGCATATGCCGATATAACTGAAACCAATTTCTGCCCGACCAAAATTTTCACTACTAATATCCTATCACTTACTCTCATAACATTCATGACATATTCCACCCATTTCTCTGCAACTAACACCCCCACACCCCCATATCCGTCAGTTCCCCCCTGCCAAAACAACTTATAGTATCATTCCTTCCCAACAATCTTTGTGGCTGATCCACCCCTGTACCGGACTTCCTGCAAACATGCCACATCCACCCACCTCCTACTGAAAGCCTCAATGACTTCCCCTGCTCTTCCTCTCAAACTTTCCACATTCCATGAACCCACCTAAACCCCCTGGGTGATTTGCTGTCCTCAGGCTTGCTTTGGTGCTTGTTTTTGTTCATAGTCATAGTCGGTAAGATAAAGGGGGGTAAACATTCCAAAGGCCCGACCCGTTGCACAGACCCAGGTCCAGGCAATGGATCTGGGACCCCTAGCCCACCAGCTTACCAGTGGCTGTGGTAGTGGCCTCGGGGCACCCTGCCAGGACACCTGCAGGGACACCCTCCAAGCGCGGCTTGGCACTGCAACTGCCCCGCCATTATACACCCACTGATAGGGCAGCCTCCTGGGGCGCTACTCCCAGGTTCGGGCCCCTCTCTAATGAGCGGAAGCGGCAGCCTGGGAACCGCAATGCCCTGTACCCTCTAGCACAGGTTCGAGCCCCATCTCGCCCCGGACCCATGATCTATGCCGGCGGAACCCCAGTCAAGCCTCCCCCCAAAGTCCGCCACTAGGTAGCGGGGGCAAAGTTTTCTGGCCGCATGCCCTTGCTGGCGTCAACCCCTGTAACGTAGTGGGATACGTCATGTAATATGTAAAGCGTATGTGGTGTAGTGCATAGGATAGTTAGAGGAGAGTATGCTGGTCTACTCTGCATGTTACTGTCACACTGAAAAGGTCAGCAAAGGGGGATGGTTAGGTAGCTAGTGAAACAGGAGCTCCAGCTCTCCCTATCACCAGTATTCCCATTCCCCTCGGGAGTACTACCCTGTTCGGCCCGTGCTACAGCCTCCTCCTACAATGACTAAGGAAAATCAAGTACTACAGAATAAGAAGAAAATAAGCAAACAAAGAGGTGAGAAACTACAAACAAAGCAAAGAAGAGTGACGAGGGAGGAATTGCGCTAGCAGTCTGACCCAGCATGATGAGCTAAAACACTGCTGACTGCCCCATACCTCCACCTTCAACACCACGATCTCCACCTTCTCTGCCACAATCAAGTAACCACAAGCGAGTATACAGTAAGAACGAGTTACAAGTAAAAAAAAAAAGAGAGAGAGAGAAAAAAAATGAAGAGCAAGAAGAAGAAACAACGAAAGTGAATGGTGTCATCGGAGTAAATCCCAACACGGCTGAATTACTCCCACCCGCCAGGAAGAGGCGAGCAAGTGTCTGCCTACCCCAGTGATGACACAGCGTTAATGAATCATACCTGACCTGCCTCAACCAAACCCCACCAACATGCTCCAGCCATCATCACTATCATCAGCAGCAGCACCCTAGCCAGTATTCCCACTACAGCTATTATCAGTGAGTTGAACATTTACTCTATTAGTTTAACAGTACTACTTCATTACACAGTGATAGACAGTTATAAATCTTTACATCAACATATAATACAAACATATGAATATCTAGTGAGATCAGAGAATCAAATTTTAAGTACACATGTATCCTTCATATTACAGTGACAAGAAAAATCAAGTGAAAATGCTTAACACAAATGGAGCTAGCAACAGTGTTCTATACTCAACCACACACATTAGTACTTTCGACCTATACCTCAGGATGAATTTAAAAATGAGCAAACATACCAAGTTGACTTCACAACCTTTGGAGGACTCTATTGTCAAGTGATGTGTGGTACAAAGGAAACTAAGTGAATACTGTATTGTAAATATTATCCATCTAATTTTATATAAAATAACAAAATATGGGTTACATATAATGTCATCTCATCTTAAACTGTGCAACATAATTAAGCCAATACACCCATGGTGTCTCAAATACACTGTGCAACATAATTAAGCCAATACACCCATGGTGTCCAAAATAAACTGTGCAACATAATTAAGCCAATACACCCATGGTGTCTCAGATATACTGTGCAACATAATTAAGCCAATACACCCATGGTGTCCAAAATAAACTGTGCAACATAATTAAGCCAATACACCCTTGGTGTCGCAAATAAACTAGTACATCAGATATGGCTGATTCATGATATGATTGTACTGCAGTTATTATATAAATTATATACATATGTAACAGTTACGTAGCTACAATAACCACAGTCTATGGAATGATTATTGCTTCCATGGCCGGGAGCCATCTGAGTGTGCCTTGCGCGTTACGGAGGTTATTCTCTCAGGCATGGAAGCATACATTCCTTTCTCATATCCTCTGACTAATGCAAGAAAGCCTTGGTTTAATCACGCTTGTTCTAATGCTGTCCGCAACAAGGAGAGGGCCTATAAGAGGTACCGGAGCCAACCCACCCCTGAATCACACCTTTTATATATTTCTGCCCGGAATCGTGCTAAGTCTGTTCTTCGCTCTGCTAAAAACAATTTTATCCGTGCTAAATGTTCCCAACTCTCCAACTCGAACTCTTCTCGCTCCTTCTGGCACCTTGCCAAAAACCTTTCTAACAACTTTACCTCATCATCCTTCCCTCCTCTTTTCTACTCTGATGGCTCTGTAGCTATTTCTTCTACTGATAAAGCAGATCTCTTTGCTCAGACTTTCTCCTCCAATTCCACCTTAGACGATTCCGGTGCTATTCCTCCATCACTTCCCCCCTCTGACTTCCTATTGTCTGACATTAAAATTTCTTCAGCTGATGTGTTCTCTGCCATTACTGGCCTCAATACTAAAAAGGCATACGGTCCTGATGGAGTCCCTCCTGTTGTCCTCAAAAACTGTGCTTCTGTGCTTACACCCTGCCTAGGTAAACTCTTTCGCCTTTGTCTCTCAACTTGTACCTTTCCTTCTTGCTGGAAGTTTGCTCTCATTCAGCCAGTCCCAAAGAAGGGTGACCATTCCCAACCCTCTAACTATCGTCCAATTGCTTTAACATCCTGCGTATCAAAAGTTTTCGAGTCAATTCTTAACAGAAAAATTTTAAAGCACCTTTTCTGTCACAACCTTCTTTCTGATCGTCAGTATGGGTTCCGTCAGGGACGCTCCACTGGCGATCTTCTCACCTACCTTTCAGACTCTTGGTCATCCTCCTTTCGGAAGTTTGGCGAAAGCTTTGTCATTGCACTTGACATCTCAAAGGCTTTCGATCGAGTCTGGCATAAATCTTTAATTTCCAAACTGCCCTCCTACGGTTTCTATCCTTCTATCTGTGCCTTCATCTCTAGCTTCCTTTCTGGTCGTTCTATAGCCGCTGTTGTAGACGGCCATCGTTCCTCTCCTAGACCTATCAACAGTGGTGTTCCTCAGGGTTCTGTCCTATCACCTACTCTCTTCCTTTTATTCATCAATGACCTTCTAAGCTGTACATCTAACCCTATCCACTCATATGCTGATGATTCCACCCTTCACCTTTCCATTCGGTTCCCGCAACGTCCATCTCAGCAGTTACTTCAACAAAAAAGGGATGAGGCTATGGCACACCTAATGTCTGATTTGGCTCGTATCTCTGATTGGGGTAAAAATAATCTTGTTATTTTCAATGCATCAAAAACTCAGTTCTTACACATATCAACCCGACAAAATCTTCCTCAGGATTACCCACTAATGTTTAATAATGAACAGTTATGTCCTGCATCATCCTTGAACATGCTTGGGGTTTCATTCTCTCAGGATTTGTCTTGGAAAGAACATATTACATCTCTTGTGAAATCTGCTTCCAAGAGATTAGGTGTGCTAAGCCGATTCCGTACTTTCTTTACCCCTGCACAGTTGTTGACCTTGTACACGGGTTTTATTCGCCCGTGTATGGAGTACAACTCTCATGTGTGGGGAGGCTCTCCACATGCAGCTCTTCTCAATAGGGTGGAGTCAAAGGCTTTTCGTCTCATTAACTCTCCTCCTCTTACTGATTCCCTTCAACCTTTGTCTCTTCGCCGCACTGTTGCATCTTTATCTCTCTTCTATCGCTACTTCAATGGTCACTGTTCCTCTGAACTGTCTGCTTGCATCCCTCCACCTCTACGACGGGCACGTAGTACCCGTCTAGCAACAAACTCTCATCCCTTTTCTGTCCAACTCTCTAATGCAAGAGTTAACCGTTACTCCCAGTCCTTCATTTATGCAACTGGTCAACTCTGGAACTGTCTTCCTCTGTCTGTATTTCCTACTTCCTATGATCTCCAGTCTTTCAAACGCAGTGTGTCCAGGCATCTCGAATTGAACGGATCTTGAATTTGGCTCTCTTTTGTACTGTTTTTGCTTTTTCTTGGAAGGAACAGTATGCAGGCCCATGGCCTTTGGTTCCTTCTTCCTTGCATTTAAAAAAAAAAAAAAAAGTTGCTACAGTTATGTAACTACAAGTGATAGCATTACTGCAATTATGTTACAGTTGCTACAAATATGTAACTACAAACTCTATCATTACTGCAGTTATGTTCCAATTGCCACATTTATGTAACTACAGTTTTATGGGCAACACAGTAATGTAACAGTTGCATTAACAAAATGTAACTACATTTTTATGGCAAACACAATTATGGAAGAGTTGCATTAACAAAATGTAACGACAGTTTTTTAGAAACACAATTATGTAACAGTTGCATTTACACAATGTAACTACAACTGCATTACACAATGTAACTGCAGTTATGATACAATATTCATACAATTATGTAACTTTTACAATATTTTGTATCTCACTTAATAAGCTTACAAGTTGATTGTAATGTAATATGTATTAATATATTAATGACAATATTTTCTGTCATTGATATGACAATGGGCATGATTGAGCAATATGTAGATATTATATGGGCAAGGAAAAGTAGGGAATGAGAAGGTGGATGGAGTGGTTGGTGAGTGGGGTGTTCCTGCAGAGATGGATGAGAATGGCAGTGCTTTAGTGGACATTTGTGCTTGGAGGGGGTTGGTGGTAGCTAATACCCACTTCAGGCACAAAATGATCCTTAGGTATACATGGGGAGAGGTGAGAAAAGTGGACGGTGGAATGAATGAACGGAAGGCAATGATTGACTGTGTGTGTGTGGATGAAAGGATGAGAAGATGTGTAATGGATGCAAGAGTATATAGAGGTTGGGGGAGTGGACTTTCTGACCACCACTTGGTGATGGCCAGAATCAGAATCCAAACAAGATGGAGGAAGAGAAGAAAGGAAGGACAGGATGAAGTATTTGTTACAAGGAGGGTAGAAAAGTTACAAGAGGATGGAATAAAGGCCGAATATAGAAGGGAAGTGGAGGAACGATTGGGTAAATATAGATTGGAGCAGATGGGGGACGTGGAGGGTGTGTGCAAGGTATTGACAGAAGAAATCTGTGCAGCATGTGAGGTGGTGTGTGGGGTGAAGAGGAGACGAAAGGGGGTTCAGGGAACAGCATGGTGGACCGAAGAGGTGAGAGAGGCTGTGGCACAAAAGAAGAAAGCATATAATGAGTGGATGAGGAACAGGGGCGTCGAAGAAGCTGAGAGACGGACGAGAGAGTTATATGTAGTGAGGAGGAGAGAGGTGAAAAGATTAGTAAGAGAGAGTAAGAAGAGAGTGGATGAGGAATTTGGAAGGAATTTGAGTGCAAAGTGGAGGGAATGTAAGAAAATGTTCTGGAAGGAGGTAAAGAGAGCTAGACAGGGTGCCAACGAAGTCAGTGGGGGGTGTGAAAGATAAAAATGGTAGATTACTAGTGGATAAGGGAGAAAAAGTGAACAGATGGAGAGAACACTTTAATGAACTGTTGAACATAGAGAATGAAAGTAATGCAAGTATAAGTGGCTGGGGAATGGCGGGGAGAAGGAGGGTTGTGAGAAGAGAGGAAGTAATCAGTAGGATGGAAGTGGTGGAAGCAATGAAGAAAGTTAAAATGGGGAATGCCCCAGAAATTGATGGAGTTTGTGGTGAAATCCTGAAACATGGGGGAGGGATAGTAATAGAATGGATGTGGAAGGTGTGCAGATTGGCTTGGGAGGAGGGTAGAGTCCCGGAGGATTGGAAGTCAGGTATAATTATTCCTCTGTACAAAGGAAAAGGGGAAAAAGCAGTGTGTGGTAATCATAGGGGCATTTGCCTTCTCAGTGTAATAGGAAAAGTATATGGTAGGATATTTATTGACAGAGTTAGGGAATTACAGAGGAATTAGTTGGAGAAGAACAAGGAGGTTTTAGGAAGGGAAGAGATTGTGTAGACCAGATATTCATTCTTAGATCCTTAGTGGAAAAGTTTCTAGAGAAGGGAAAGAAGTTGTATGCAGCCTTCATGGATCTGGAGAAGCATATGACAGAGTGGATAGACAAGGATTGTGGAAGGTATTAAGAATATATGGAGTGGATGGGAAGTTGTTGAAGGCAGTGAAGAGTATGTATGAGGGTGCTAAGGCTGCAGTGCGTGTGGATGGCAAAATGAGTGAATCTTTCCATTTGAAGGTTGGATTGAAACAAGGATGTGTCATGTCTCCATGGTTATTCAATCTGTACATGGATGGGGTTATAAAAGAGATACAAGGTCGGGTAGTGGATGTTGGAGCGGCCCTAGTGAGAGAGGGCAGTGTTTGGAAACTCCCTGTACTGTTGTTTGCAGATGATACTGTGTTGTTGAGCGAAGACGAAGGGGAGCTGCAAGGCTTGGTAGATGAGTTTGGGAGAGTGTGTAAGAAACGGAATCTAAAGGTGAATGTAGGGAAGAGTAAAGTGATGGTCTTCGAGAGAAGTGAAGCCAGTGAATGTACAGTGAGATTGGATGGGAAGGATATGGAGAATGTGAGTGAATTTAAGTACTTGGGCAGTGTGATGAGTAAGGATGGAAGTCTGGAGGGTGAAGTGCTCGAAAGGGTGCAGCAGGGAAGGAAGGTTGCTGGTTCGTTGAAAGCAGTGATAAGAAACAGGGAGGTGAGCATGGAAGTGAAAAAGTTGTTACATGACAGTATTGTGATACCATCTCTAACATATGGAAGTGAAGCTTGGACCCTGTTGGAGGGACAGAAGTCAAGAGTGAAAGCAGTGGAAATGAGTTATTTGAGAGGAGCATGTGGAGTCACATGGAGAGACAGGCTAACAAAAATGAGGAAGTGAAGGAGCGTTGTGGTGTGGTTGTGGACATGATGGGAAGCGTTAGGAGAAACATGTTAAGGTGGTTTGGGCATGTGGAGAGGATGGAGAGCGAAAGACTGACGAGGAGAGTGTATGTGAGTGAGAGGGAGGGGGAGGCCGAGGATGAGATGAAGGGATGGAGTGGAGAGGTATATGAGAGAGGGGGGTGTGAGTTGGGAGCGTGGTAGTGAAATGGCGGGGGACAGAGTGACATGGAGGCGATTTGTGTGTGGCCACCCTGTGTGGGATTGAGGCATCTGGCAATAGATAGATAGATAGATATAGGCATTATATACAGTATATCTCATAAACACAATGCACAGGATGTAGTGTCTGACAGAAACGTACACAGCTTCTCACTAGGAATGTCAGTTCCCCACAGTCATGTTGTCCCAGACCATCAAGAATCCTTAACATACAATATTTTTCAAAATATTCTCGTAGTCTAATGAATCAAGAATTTCATGACGTATCCAAACACATGGAAGTCCACAGGATATCTATCAGACACTGCTACCTCACCAAGCATCCTCTCCTACCTGTATATAATGTCAAAGAGAAGCCCTACAGAGCAGGGGGGTAGATAATGCGCAAGAGCACAGTTAGGGCAGAGTAAGGAGAAAGGGGAGACTGGCCGTCATGCTAAGCTCGTTTGTAAATCACTATCAATATAACTGTACAATAAAACTCAGTAACCCAAGAGTGCTGTAACTCACCTCGTTGATAATACATCTCACGACTTTTTCCTGGTTGTACTAAATAACCCATAATCGACTTTTCCTACTTCCCCACAAGTGCCTACGACCACGTTATTGAGATATGCACCATGTGGGGACAGGAGTGAGAGAGAGAGAGATAGACAGGTTTTAGGATGAGCTGGATGAAGCAGTGGGAGAAATTACCAGAAGCTGTAAAGTGATCGTAATGGATAATATGATTGGAAGTGTAGGCACTGATCCTGAGGATAACATAATGGGTTGCAATGGAGTACCAGGAGAAAATGCTAATGGGAATTGACTGAAGGATGTGTGTCAAGAAAGGAGGTTATGCATTTGTAACTCGTATTTTAAACACAAAGATGCACATAAATATACATGGTATAGAGGGAATAGGGATCGTGTTGAAAGGAGCCTGATTGATTACGTGCTTGTAGAGTGGTCGATGCTGGGAATGGTTGCTGATATGAGGGCCGTGAGAGGATGATATGGAGGTCTGTCAGATCATATGATTGTGGTATGCAAGATCAAGCTGAGAGAAGTGGGGTGGACCAGGAGAGAGAGGGGAGCAGTCAGGGAGAAAGGCTGAATGTTGAGAAGCTGAGGATCAAAGAAATGGCAGATGAATACAAGACCACAGTAGGGAGGAGTTAGAACCAGTGAATTGGAATATAATGGATCTGGACAGCCTGTGGAATACATACAGGAATTGCTTAGTTAGGAATGCTAAAGCAGTATGTGGTGTGGCAAGAGTAACAACAAAGAAGAGAGGCACGGCATGGTGGGCATGGTGAGATGAGGAGGTTAAGAGAGCAGTGGATGAAAAGAGGAAGAAGTGGATAGAGTGGTTACAGGACAGGGATTCAGTTGAAATAAGAACTGAATATTTTGAGAGCAAGAAGCACATAAAGAGACTATTGAATTATGAAAAGGAGGAGGTAAATGATAATCTAGGAAGAAAAATGATTGCAAACTACTCTGAAAATAGGAAGTCATTCTGGAAGAAGGTGCAGAAATGTAGAAGTGACAGCGGAAAGATATATGATGGTGTGAAGGATGTAGGTGGTGGATTATTATCTCATGGGGATAAAGTAAGGACCAGATGAAAAAAATATTTTGAAAGCCTGATGAATGGGAATAGAGAGAGCAGAATCACTGTAAGCTTGATTAGTTTTGAGGGTGTACAGGGAAGGAATGCAGTGCCAGGAAACATGACAGTCGCACAGGTGAAGAAAGCTGTGAAGCGGCTAAAAAAATTAGAAAGCAGTTGGGGTTGATGAGGTGTATGCAAAGATAAGTGTAGTGCAGAGAGTGAAATGAAGTGCTTCTTGGAGATAGCAGGCATGGATAAGTGAAACTGTGCCAGCAGAGAGGAAAAAGGCTGTAATAGTACCCCTGTACAAAAATACAGGTGAGTGAAGTGAGTGCAAGAATTATCTTTGCATAAGTTTTTGAGTGTGGTAGGGAAGAATTATTATAGAGAATGTAAGAGAGATGTCAGAAGTCTTAGTGAGTGATGATCATGGTGACTTTAGGAGTAGCAGAGGATGTGTGGATCAGATATTTGCAATAAGACAGATAGTAGAGAAGGCTTGTGAGAAGGACTACAGGTATACCTCAGTTTAACGATGCAATTAGTTAAGTAAAAACCCATCGTTAGGTGGGGTATCGTATCTCGGGGTAAATTTAACATGTAAAGTATAGGAATGCGTTTTTGAGCCTTAGATTCTCCCCCAACCAAGTCCTAAACCCACCCAAAATGAGTCCAAAAACAAGTTTCTAGTTATCCTAAACCCTCAAATAGCTTTAAAACAAGCTAAACTAAGCCTAAAGGCAGTTTATAACTCACCTAAAGCCAAAAATAAGATCTGAAAATCATCATCACATACAAGTCTGGAAAAAATCAAACTTAGTAAACTGTACCCCAAAATAACAATGTCCACCCAACCTATAACTAAAACCCATTAATCTATGTTTTAAAACAGTTTATAAATCAGCCTGAACACAACATTTTAAGTCAAAAAATCAGTAAAAAAAACTAACTCTTCGTTAAACCTTGGTTTGGCTGTCATTAGGCAAGGTATGGTGCTATTTCTTTCCCCATCACTAACTAGGGTATCGTATCTAGGGGTATTGTATCTTGTGGTATACCTGTATAAGGCGTTTGTGGCATTCATGTATCTGGAAAAAGCATACGACAGAGTAGATAGAGAAGAATTGTGGAAGGTTTAGAGCATGTACGGTGTAGATGGTAAGCTGCTAGGTGCCGTCAAGTGTTTTTATGATAGTAGTGAAGCATGTGTAAAGGTGCCGTCACACCAGAGACGGTCCTTATTACGTACAGCAGGTGCTCGCCACGCACTGAAAATTTTTCAGGACGTGGTGAGGATGGGCAGGAAAAGAGAAAATCGCTCCACTACTATGCTGCTACTAAGCCCTTGCTGCACGCCTATCCGGTCCTTACTGTGTCAGCACTGGGTCCACCCGGTTCCTACTACTTTTTTTTTTTTTATTTTTTTTTTTATGTGTCCGACTCTGGGCATAGGCTTCACAGCCTGCTATCAAGGCCCAGTCGTCCTCCTACAATCTACATGTCACCACTTCGGCACTTAACACCCACCGTCCATATTGAATACATGCTAGGGCTGTCTCATACAGGACTGGTGTATTGGTATTAGCAGGGTCATTTTTACGACATGTCGGCGGGTCTTCTGGTAGATCAGTAAAGCCTGATTTAATGAAATTCAAATCCTTAAACTGTTCCCTGCACCAACGAGGATTCGAACCTGGGTCCCACGGGACCGCAAGCCAACTCTCTACCGATCGAGCTACCACCTCCCCAAATTGCATACCACGCGCGTGATCAGGCATGCACCACGCTCTGTCGGTCCTCACCACACTTCCACACCATGCAGTCAGTGTGCACTACGCTAGCGCCACACGGCCCCTAAGTCCTGTTGGTCCTATAAATACGGCGGGCCGCTCTTTCCATCATCATTCATTTTCCAGCTGCCCTAGAAGTTCACGTCATCTTTTGCAGTTCACGTCACATCATGCTGCCCAAATCCAAGCACCGAGGAAGTGGATGTAGGACAGACAGTAGGCATAGCCAGTCATCCCAGCCACCCACACAAGCTTCAGCCTCAGCCTCAGACATCGAGATTGAAGAACTAGATGAAGGCTCTCAAGCTTCCCAGAAAAACGAGGAGTCAGATGTTCCACTCAGAGTCAGTGAGTCAGATGATGGTGTTAGCGTTGCCAGCCATACCCAGGGTCTGAGCCAGAAGTCAATGAGTCAAAGTCAAAACTGACCTGAGCCCTGAGCAGGAGCAAATAATGGGTGAGTGGCTGAAGGATCACCCCATCTTGTATAACAAAAAAAACAATCTCATAGAAGGATACAGCAAAGAAGGAAAGGCTTCTTCCCAGTCCCCGCCAAGTCACCACCCCGTCAACCAAGTCCTCGCTGCATCACTGATACGTCAAGCCGGTCCGCACTACGTCAGCAAATGGTCACTACCCCGTCCTAAATCTTCTACGCTCTCACTATGCAAATTTTGAGCAGAATCAAAACTGGTCCACGTCCTTTTTCTCCTTGCAGACTGCACTGGGTCACCACTACGCACATATTGGTCCCCATTGCATCCAAGCTGGTCCTCACCACGTCTTGGCAATTTTTGCAGGACGTAGTAAGGACGGGCTGTGGTGTGACTGCCCTTTATGGGTTAATGGGCTTCTAAGTGAATGGTTCACAAATGGTGTGGGCATACAACAAGGTTGTATGTTGTCCGCATGGTTGTTCAGTATATTTATGGATGGAGTGATGAGAGAAGTAAAAGCATGAGTAGTGGAGGGGGGGATGGGATTGGTAATGAATGGTTATGGATGGAATATGCTGATGATGCAGTACTACTTGCAAATACTGGACAAGAACTTTGTAGACTAGTGCAGAGTTTTGCTGATGTCTGTGAGCGTTGTGCCTTGAGAGTAAATGTAGAAAAGAGTAAAGTGATGGTTACTGAGAAAGTGACTCCCAGTGTGATGTTACAGTGAGCGGAGAGAGACTGGAATTGGTTAGAGTGTTCAAATACCTGGGTACAGTGATGGAAAAGAGGAAAATGTTAAAAAGAAGTGGAAAGTAGAGTGACACAAAGAAGGAAAGTAGCTAGTGCAATAAAGGCCTTGATAAGAACTTGAGTGTTGCACCTGCACAAGGCTTACATGAAGGAGTGTTAGTGCCAGCTTTAACATACAAATGAGAGACTATGGTGTGACATGAAAATGGCAAGGCAAGAGTAAGAGCAGTGGAGATGGGACTGCTGAGGAATGTATGTGGAGTAGAGAGTGGATAGGATACGAAATAATGTGATTCGTGAAAGATGTGGAGTGAGGAAGTCTGTGGACACCAGGATTGAAGAGAGTGTACTGAGATGGTATGGTCATGTGGAGAGAATGGATAACAACAGAGTGGTGAAAAAGGTATATCTTAGAGAATTTGAAGGAGGGAGGAGGTGAGGTAGGCCAAGGATAAGGTGGAGGGATGTTGTGGATGAGTGTGTGAGGAAGAGAGGTATGGAAGTTGGTGAGGCTAGGGGACTGACATGAGATCAAGCTGGCTGAATGAATATTGTGAGGAGAAGCACATGATCATGGATTTGGCACCCCTTTTTAATGTGACACCGTCTGGATTGACTCTATCGGATACGTTTATGCGAAACAACAGAGTGTGGTGAATGTTTCTGGTGTATCAGATAGAGCCAGGATTCCGGGGGCGTGAGTGAATGGAAGCATGGCCCATTGGATTGGGCAGATTTGGGCTGTCTGGACGTTGCTATTCCTCACCCTGCCCTAGGGTGGGAAAGGAGGTCCAGATGATGATGGTAATGATGATGAAGAAGATATTTTGGGACACATCCATGATGTAATAATGAGGACTACTGTACCTGGAAAGGGAAAGAGGAGGAGGATGGTAAACTCAGAAGCACATAAGAATTAAGTACCCAAGTACTTTTATTTGGATCCTGTGCACCCTTTTGAATTAATGAGAATTTTGGTTAAGATGATTAGGTAGTCAAGAATTGTGTTAAGATGATGATGGTGTAGAAAATTAATTTGATTATGATATGTGGAAATGATTAGGCTTGTGAGATGAAGCCATGTTTCAGGAGGCTTGAACGACATGTGAATGAATGTCTGACCCATTTCATTGATTATGATTGATGATTGATTATGATGAACTATCATTATTCTCTTAATTCCCAGACACGGAAGTATTTCCGCAAGAATGTGAAACCTGGAATGACAATGATTGAAATCTGCAACATGATTGAAGAAACCAACCGCAAGCTGATCAAGGAGAATGGGTTGGAGGCAGGTTTGGCCTTCCCCACTGGCTGTTCCATCAACCACTGTGCTGCACACTACACTCCCAATGCTGGCGACACCACTGTGCTCTCCTATGATGATGTGTGCAAGATTGATTATGGAGTGCATATTAACGGTAGGCCATTTTCTATTAATCAGGTGGTGACTGTATATCCAACAAATGGAAGCCTGGTGATCTAATAAGTTAAGGCACTCTATTGGATTTGGTCCATAAGGGCTACAATCTAAAAAGTGGTTGGAATTAATGCACACAGTGCCACTCAGTAGTAAGGTACAGTGCTTGCCACTCATATTAAATGTCAGGACTGAGTTGCTTGCCTAGCCCAGGGCCCTACACTCCTGGTGCGACAATAAAAGATTCTGTTTATATTTGTCACTAAAACTTGAAGAGAGACAGAGAAATTGGCGAGAGAGTTCAAATACCTGGGTACAGTGATAGAAAAGAGGGGAAAATGTGCAAAAGAAGTGGAAAGTAGAGTGGCATAAGGAAGGAAGGTAGCTGGTGCTATGAAGGCCTTGATAAGAAACAGAGGCTTGAGTCAAAGAGTATAGAGAAAGATAAGAGGGGACAGTCGCGCGAGTCTGTATGGGAAAATTGTAACTCCGGGAACGGTGACGCCGCCTGACGGCGAGCGTGGAAGTTATGATAGCTATCGTTTGTGTTGGCTCACACCACACCAATGTTTAAGGCAAATGTTAGCACTTATGTGGGTTGTAACAATATCTTCTGCTCCATTATTATATATATAGATATAACGATGCACTAATTTGGAAATCTTACTAAATATTCTGCAGAAAAAAATTAGTAAATAAATACAAATGAGAGTGGCGTTCATCACTGACAACTCGTACCTTTCGACACACTGGCCTCTGACTGTGGTTTACATCTTCATTTGAAACTCCTGGCACTAAATTAGGTGTCATTCAATAGGGTGAGATGTAGAGAGAAAATAAATGAGATATACCAGGCTAGTCTAAGAAATTGAAACTCTCCATTGCAAACTGACATTTTATTTTTAGTCCACTGCACTGCTCAGCCTTCTCGCTTTTTTTTTTCCCCCCCCCAGTTGACAGTAGCTTTGTTCGGACTTGAAAAGTTACTGCTACACAGAATACACTCCAAGTAACGTACTGTATATCATAATGAGATGTTACTCAGCCCAAACAACTATATTAGCAATATCTTTGTATGCCTAGTAGAAAGCATTTTCAGGAAGTTTGACTGGGAAAACACAGCAATATACATAGATGGAGGAAAGTTTGATCATTTAAGATTCGCAGATGACAGAGTGCTAATTTTAGAAACAGCAGAGACATTGCAAGAAATGTTAAATTATCTTATTAGAGAAAGTCTAAAAATAGGCCTAAAGATGAACTGGGGTAAAACTACAGTACACCAAAGAGTGTCTTCAAAATAGGGGAAAAAACTCTTGAAGAAGTTGAGGTCTACAATTTCTTGGGGCAACCACTAAACCTAACAAAAGACCATGAAGGTGAAATAAAAAGATGCATTACAGTTGGATGGTTAAGCTTATGGTAAACAAAGAGACATCATGAAAAGTAGGTTACTAGTATGTAAGAAATGAAAAACATACAATTAATGCATAATCCCAGCCATGACGTTCATGAATGATAACCGATGGAGTGAGAGGGTAAACTGGACTTCACGAGATTGCAAGTGTAGCAGAGAAAGACGAGACAGGAGGTGGAGATGAAATAGATTAGTTTGCAGGCAAAACCTGGCAGATTTTAGCTCAATCAAGGAATCCATGGAGAAGGTTGGGGAGGCCTTTGTTTAACAGTGGATTCTAAATGGATGATGATGATCATTGCATCACTGTTCACAGTCATACACTGAATTCATGCAGATTGGTTATGGATTTCTAGCACAGCATAACAAGTGGTGCAAGCACGACAAATCTTGCCCAGGCCGACAGCAATTATTCTACTGTTGGTAAATACTGATTCTACTGTAATGGCACAACTAACTTCAACTTAGAGAGTCAACAACTAACCCTGTGAACCTTTGAACTTGTGTTTCACCTTTTAAACTTGAAAGACATTACCTCCACAGTTAAATCAGTTGTTTTTGGGACCCATCTCCTTGACCTATAAGTTAACAACACTCAGTAACCATAGTAGTCTATAGATAAAATAATGAGAAATAAAGTAGCATGAGCAACATGAAAAGAGCCTGATACCCAAGAACAACACTCAGTAACCACTTGTAGTGTCTATATAAAACACGGTGAATTAAATACCAAAGCATCAATGAGAGAATAACCAACCAGATCGACATTTCTGATAATTTCGTCAGCATGATCTTAGTTTAGATAAGATGTGATTGACAATATATCACTCACCTTTCCTTGTCCTTTGGAAATTGACAGAGATAATCCCGGCCCTTTTTACACACACAACTGCCTGCCCAGCATTCCACCTCTGTTTCCGTGCCCACTGCTTGGTGCGCCACTGTCGCCCAGAGTTACACGGGGATGGTGTGACTGTCTCCTCTGATCTTTCTCTATACTCCTTGCTTGAGTGTTGTAGCTGCACAAGGCTTACCTGAAGGAATTTTAGTGCTATCTTTAACATACAGATGCAAGACTATGGTGTGGCATGAAAGTGAGGAGTCAAGAGTAAGTGATGGGACTGCTGAAGAATGCATGTGGAGTGCAAAGAGTGGATAGGATACGAAATAATGTGATTCTTGAAAGATGTGAAGTGAGGAAGTCTGTGGACACCAGAATCAAAGAGAGTGTACTGAGATGGTATGGTCATGTGGAGAGAATGGATAATAATAGAGTAGTGAAAACGGTATATCTGAGTGAATTTGAAGGAGGGAGGAGGCGAGGTAGGCCAAGGAGAAGGTGGAGGGATATGGTGGATGAATGTGTGAGAAATAGAGGTATGGAAGTCAGTGAGGCTAGGAGACTGACATGAGATCAAGCTGGCTGGATGAATGTTGTGAGAAGAAGTGCATGATCAGGGATTTGGCACCCCTTTTTAAAATGACAGCGTTTGGATTGACTCTGTCGAATACGTTTATGTGAAGTTACTGAATGTGGTGAATGTCAGGGAGAAAGACTGAAAGTTGAGAAGCTGAGGATCAAAGAAATGGCAGATGATTAAAGGACCAAAGCAGAGGTGGAGTTAGAATCAGTGAATTGGAATGAAATGTGTCAGACTAGGCAAACCACACTCACCGGACTCACAACACAAACTGCCCAAGGTCCCCGGCTGCATACCGAAGGAACCTTCCGATGACGTCATCACTCATGACTTAGCAGGTGTGTGTGCGCGCACACACACTAACAACAATATGCACTAACACTCTCGTCCTCTCTTCTTAATTTGACAAAAGATTCCAAGGATGAAGCTGGATGGTCTATTTGCATCTGATACACACTATGTATCCAATACATAGACTTTTGTGTGAGTACCATCAACACCCGATACACACTATGTATCCAATACATACACTTTTGTTTAATTACTATCAAGACCCAGTCTGTGGCCACATACAGATATGTGATGTCTCTTGAAGTATTATAAACTTTCTAGTCTCGGCTGACTGCTGCACACAGCCGCTCGTTCAAGGCACCTTTCTTGGTGAGACAATCAGCCAGTTGTTGTGATGTATCCACCCAAGATACTTCATCAATCTTCCCTCGCTCCAACATGTCTTGTAATACGGCAATATCAATGCACAATCTCCTGTCTTCTACGCTCCTACAGGAGTAAAGGGTGTCCACCAGACTTGTTGTCGACGAAACACTTTATTTTGATCTTTCCACATCCAGAAACCTCACGCAATTTGTCTGTCTCAGCACATTCAACCAGCACCAACGCCTCAGCAGATAAGGTGGATTTGACGACCCGCCTGATCTTTTTTGTCTGCCAGAATATAGGACATCTTGCCTCACTAGCATCTCATAGGAAGATCACAAAACTTCCCTGAGATCCATTGCCTACAAGGTTGGCAAATGAGGCATCCGAAAAGCACTCTATATGACAGTCCTCAGTCGACCCCAGTCTTGGAATGTATAGCTTCATGTTCTCAGTCTTCACCCTTGAAATCACCTTATTGAGTCTAAGCAATTCCACTACGGTAGCTCGGTTGCTAGTCACACTCAACTCACACACATCAAACGCAATATCTGGCCGAGTGTGTGGCAGTCCAGTTGAGTTGCCCAATTAATGCTTGGTACTCCGTTTTCTCAGACTCGGACAGCTCCCCTGATTTTACTGCTGCACGATGTTTACTCAGTGTGACTGGTTTCAAAGATGAAGCATACTGGAATTGGTTGAGCGTTATGCTGCCATCGATGTTGGAGATGACATTGAGACCAACGTATTTGAAGGCTTTTGATTCTGAACTGCCGATGAGGAATATTTGACTCAAACAGTTTATCACTTGCTGTTCGAACTCATGGGTACCAGCCCAAAGGAAGTCGTCGACGTAGATGCATACAATGCCTTCGACTTTGCCACTATTGCGCTGAATCCAGTGATGGCACTTTAGCTCTGAGACTCAACAATTGATCTTTTACGTGCAGATACCAATGCCTAGCAGCATCACAAAGGCCGTAAACAGTTTTCTTTAGTCTGCATAACTTACCATTTGCATATTCAGGCGGAGGATGTAAATGAACAACTCTCTCAATGTCATTACCTTGCAAGAAGGCAGCTTTCACGTCCATAGTGTGGCAATCCCACTGGTTGGTGGAGGCCAAAGAAAGTGCCAAACGCACTGCTTCTTTTGAACAAGTAGGCGAGTCTTTTCAGAGATCTACTGTGTCTTCCTCAAATCCTCTGGCGACTAAGCGGGCCTTAACAATAGGCTTTCCATTTTTCAGTTTTTCCATCACAACCCATCGAACTGTTATGGCACCTTGCCCAACATCATCTACTTCCTCATACACATCATTATTCTGCCAGTTCGTAATTTCATTTTTTCCTTAGCGCATAATACGGCCTCAGAGTTGAAAAGAACAAGCATTTCTGCGTCATCATCAACCACTTCCCATTCGCTAAGATTCTTCTGCAAATCTATCCAGTCAGTGCTGCCGTCAGAGTCCCTCTTCAAATTATAGCAGTGTTTGTACTATAATCCTTCCAGACATCAACTCTCCACTTTCTGAATGTATTCCTTTTATACGTTGACCAACAGAAACTTTGGGAGGCTGATTAATCGGAATAGAAACTGTGGGAGGCTCATCAATTGGAACCACACCATCTTCTGACTCGTCATCTGGTGGATAGTCATTCAACACTTGGGAAAGATCATCATTAGGCTTCTTCTGGACAACATTGTTCTTCTCAACTGTAGTATCTTGCTCTGGCGCATGCGCTAGGCGACACACGTGCACTTGCACGTAGACACCACCGTGTCTCACCAGAATTTGTTTCCCATCTCTGCCTATTACAATTCCGGGACCGTGCCACTCATGACTGTCATTTCTTTTGTAGAAGACTTCATCTCCATTTCGGATGTCGTTTAAGTCACTCAAACTTACGTTATGCCGCAGAGCCCTAGCCAAACGTTCATCTGATTCCGTCTTTATAAACTCTTGTCTAGCCAAATGATGAGTGTTCAAGTTGTCTCTCACAATTTTCGATGGTGATGAAGGTTCCAAGGCTGGAGGATCATTTGTGTACACATTAGGCAGGCCAGGGTTTTGACCAAAAACAAGTTGGTTAGGAGAAAAGCCTGCGTAGTTGGTGAGAGCATTTCTTTCCGATACTGCCCATGCCAAGGCCACATCCAATTCATGCAGGCTATCAGCCATTATCTTCCTAAAAATGTCACCAATGACTGCATTTTGACGCTCACAGACTGTTGCTCCAAGGACTCTCTGCAGACGTTGTCATGATCTTGATATTGAAGGCCTCTCCCAATGCTCGCATTTCCGCATTGTTGAATTTACAGCCATTGCCTGTAAGAATTTTTCCTGGTGCGCCAAACACAACTATCCAGCTCCGAAATATTCCTTTGATAATGGTGGGTGCATACTTGTCGCATTACAACAAGGACTAAGAAATAATTCCTTCCCCAAGCTTTCAAATCCATGGCTATGGCTTCGTTAAACTTAGACGCCATGGGCAAACTGACTACGGGTCGGGGCTTGGCTTTCTTAAATCTGCAACAGATTGTACAAGCATCAGATACAGCCTTGGTAGCCCGCTCCAGTTCTGAACTTTTAATTCCCGCATGTGTGATCAGTTTAATTAATTTCACCGATGTTGGGTGTCCAAATTGCATGTGAAGGTTCAAAGCGGTTTTTTCTACATCACCCCCAAGAGATCCCAGCATGATTGTTTCACAGAATTCATGACCTAGTCATAAAGAAATTGGAAGCAAGTAATGGCCTGAAGATGAGGACTTCAAATCAATGATAGTTCCACAAATTTTGACCTGGTCACTTCCAGAGTTAATCAACATTTTTGTTTTTTTCATGGAACGTTTACAGCAGCAAGGGAATGTTGCAGTCCACAACATCAGTCACGATGGTTGCACGCATATTTCCAGTGTAGCAGGGCAGAGTAACACGTTTGAGGGAAGAAACTGTGACACCATCAGCAAAAGTAAACGTTGAGGATGACGCTTCTTTTCTTATAGCTTCATGTTCGTAATCAGTGAGCTCACTTAGATAGCAATTGATCCTTTCAACTCCACATACAGTTGTAGAACACCCTGTGTCTGGAACAGCACATCTCTTAGATTCTTCTACTAGAATCTGTAACTTACCTCTACTAGCGGCATCATCCACATAGCCCATAAGTAACGACAGATGCACTGTTTCAGAATTTTCTTCTCGACTGCCGTCGTTTTTGTATACATTCAGACAGTCACGTGCCCAATGAAATCTAGAATCACATATGAAACACCTCGATACCTTTCCGTCAGACCCAAGTGGGTTCTGCCTCCTGCTGATGGATGAGTGTTGGGGAATTCTAGCAGATACGGTTGAACATCGGCCACCACCACGACCTCGATCACGTACTTCACCACCCCGCAACATTCTCCGTCCTCGTCGAGTACCTCTAACATAAATCATTTCCTCACCCCCAACTTCGTCACTCCAAAATATTGGTTCGCCTTTCACCTCCCGGGCGGACACCGATGCATCGTTCTGCCCTTCAATTTCATCAGCAAAAATACGATTCAGGGCAGATTTCATGGTTTCGTATGTCACCTCAGTTATCGCGGACATCACTAGTTGTTGCTCACTGTCTGAAAGTTTGCATGCAGCTAAGAGCATAAAAGCCATCACGGAATTTGGCAGTGCCATGTCCTGCTTGGTAAATTTGAAATAAACATGCACAGATTCAGTCGCGAACTCACGAATGTTCATATCACTGGCTCTTCTGAAGTTGTACAACTCATAAAACACTGCAAACTGTCAACGTCCTTTGTCCACGAGAAATAAACTGTCTAATTTTTTCAGCAAAGCCTGAACACCATATCCTTCTGCTTCAAAACATCCGCATCAGCCTCCGAAGACGCCACCCTCGCTCATCCAGACAATGACAGGTGAATATCTAAGGCTTGTTTTTCTTTAGGCAAGTCCGTCAGTTCGCACCAAATGTCGATGTCCTTTTTCCAGCTCTCGTAGCAGAATCATTTTCAAGTTTTGGAGGCCACTTAGTCGAACACGACGCCATTTTTCCAACTACGCTCTGCTACCAGTGTCAGACTAGGCAAACCTCACTCACCGGCCTCACAACGCGAACTGCCAAGGTCCCCGGTTGCATACCGCAGGAACCTTCTGATGATGTCATCACTCGTGACTTAGCAAGTGTGTGGGCGCACACACTAACAACAATATGCACTAACAAAATGGATCTGGACAGCTTGTGGAATGCATATAGGGGTTGCTTAGTTAGGAACGTTAAAGTGGTGTGTGGTGTGACAAGAGTAACAACAAAGAAGAAAGGTACAGCATGGTGGGATGATGAGGTTAAGAGAGTGGTGGAGGAAAAGAGGAAGAAGTGGCTAAAGTGGTTACAGGACAGGGGTTCAGTTGAAATGAGAACTGAATATATTGAGAGCAAGAAGCACATAAAGAGACTAGTGAAGAGGAAAAAGAAGGAGGTTAATGATGAGATAGGGAAAAAAATGAATGCAAACTACTCTGAAAATAAGAAGTTATTTTGGAAAGAGGTGCAGAAATGTAGAAGTGAAAGCAGAAAGTACTGTGATGGTGTGAAGGATGCAGGTGGTAGATTATTAACCCAAGGGGATGAAATAAGGACCAGATGGAAAGAATATTTTGAAAGCCTGATGAATGGGAACAGAGAGAGCAGAGAGGCTGTAAACATGATTGGTTTTGGGGGTGTGCAGAGAAGGAATGCAGTGCCAGGAGACCTGACACTTGCACAGGTGAAGAGTGCTGTAAAGCAGCTGAAAAATGAGAAAGCATCTGGGGTTGATGAGGTGTATGCAGAGATGATTAAGTGTAGTGGAGAGAGTGGAGTGAAGTACTTGTTGGTGATAAGTAAGAAGGCATGGATGAGTGAAACTGTGCCAGCGGAGTGGAAAAATGCTGTGATTGTACGCCTGTACAAAAATGGTGATGATAGAACATGAAATTCCTTTTTTCTTCCCACGTAGTGTACTATATGGGGTAGGCGATGGCTCAATCGGTAGAGAGGTGGCCTGCAATCCTAACGGACCCAGCTTCAAATCCCCACTGGGGCAGGGAACAGTTTGAGGATTTGAATTTCATTAAGTCAGACTTTACTGCTCTACCAGAAAACCTGCCGACATGTCATAAAAATACCCCCGCCAATACCAATACACTAGTCTTGTATGAGACAGCCCTAGCATGTATTCAATATGGACGGTGGGTGTTAGCACCGAAGTGGTGACATGTAGAGGTGTATGGTATGTAGGAGGACTGCTGGGCCTTGATAGCAGGCTGTGAAGCCTATGCTCAGAGTCAGACACATTAAAAAAAAAAAAATCAGTATTATGCTTTTGATACTTTTTGGCTAAAGCCATATCATTGCCTAACAAATAAAAATGGGAGTACGTGTATGTATATCTTATGTGCTCTCTACTTTATGTAGTTATAGTAGGTTTTTGCAGACATCACATTTTTCTGGAACTTCCCTCTTATAGGTCGTGTGATTGACTGTGCCTTCACACTAACTTTTGACCACAAGTACGACCGGCTAGTGGAGGCGGTGCGTGCAGCCACCAACACAGGCATCCGTGAGGCCGGTATTGATGCGCGGCTCTGTGATATTGGAGAGGCCATCCAGGAGACCATGGAGAGCTATGAGGTAGAGCTGGGGGGCAAGACATACCAGGTCAAGTGTATCAGGAATCTCAATGGTCATTCCATTGCACCTTACCGTAAGTTGCTCTTTCTTCACCATACAGTTGGTCCTTGTCACAGGTTACCTTTCATAGCATTCTTTTCGCTACTGGAATTGAGCTGTCAGTAAATAGTTTGCCTTACATATAAGTATCATTTGCCAGTTTCACTTTACTGTACATTGCCAATTTTTTACAAAATATATTTTTTACTGGAACACATCCATGGCATAATGGGGACTGTCAATTTTTTTTATCAGAGAGTCATTTGAGGTGTTCAGTTAAATAATGACAAATGTGCCAAATCAATGTTTTGGGACAAACTGTAAAAATTTTGTTACGTTGTAATTCATCAACCAGTAGCCCGATTTCAATAAACAATGTCCCAAAAAATAGAGCTAGTAAAATACTTTCAGACACATAAGAATAAAGAGCAAAATATATGATATATCAGGTTATAATACTGTTCAGTTATTAACCCCATACTATAGTACCTCTATGAAAAATTAACGTAATTTGAAAATAACCACAAAAATGAAAAGAAAGGCAATCACCAACCCATGTACAGTAGTGTTGCGTGGATTTAAATGCTGTGGAGGGTGTGAGGATTAACAGCAGTCCAATATATCGTCAGTCTAGTGCTTTCCTTTCATCACTAACTTGTTTCAGATTAGGACCAGTGCCTGGCATGTCAGTTCCACTGATCCAGTTACAGTCGCTTTGTCAAGTACTGAACGAACTCTTTGCTCACCTAAACCGTGAGTGCTGGCTAATAATGATCGACGAACTTCATAAGTCGCATTAGTATACTAAACACAATAACCAGTCGTACGTGACTTGCATGATTTATGGCCCTTGACACGTGGCCACGTCACAGCAACACTTTTCACATGACTGGCAATATAATTGTTTTGTCTGTTATAATCACTCATGGCCCCAAAAATGTGAATAGATCACTTACTTTATCATTGCCCAAGTCGTTGAAGCAGCCACACTTACAAGGAGTACCGATTTTACAAGGTGGCACCTCCTTTTTTGTGCTATAACTCACGTATGCTTCCCCAGCATTTCGTTTTTGCTTAGCAACTGCGTGCTTCCATGAACATGGATCACATTTTTGCTTCCGTGTATGCTCAGGGCCCTCCAGATCATCATCAACATATAAGTCACTCATGTTGCAATGTAAATCACTGTAGATCTGATGTGAAAATAATGTAATAAACCAAAAGCACGTCTGTGTGGCTTACAATGTAAACAGAACTGGGAAGGGCAAGATCTGGCCACACCCTCCAGCCGACACACCCACAAAACACGGCCACTGATTGGATGTGAGTTTGAAGTCATCATGAGAACCACCGCTCATTGGCAGCATGGAGGAGTGCTTGCTGGCATGTTCATCTTTCTTCCACTACAACTTTCCTCGGATGAAACACAGGCCACATATACCAACCTGCAGCATGTTGGGACAAGAATCTACCTTGTCGTATAGGACTTTATCCATGTTGTAAAGATGAGTATGCCATGAAAACATTTCCACTTGATAGAAAAATGGCAGACGAGTGTGTTGGAAACCTAAATCTCAGTTTTAGATATTTGGCACGTTTGTCATTATTAACGGGTGCGGGAAACTGCTGCGCCATAAGCTGCTACCCAAAATCAGTGACAGAAGACATGGATCTGAGTCCCATGTCAATCAAGGGCCAGTTATAACTAGGCAAGTGTTTGTGACTACAGTCAACCTTTTGTGTATATGGCAGCTATGTTAACTAAGTTATGTGAGCTGCTGCTTTTCATTATAAAGAAACTAATGTGTTATCTCTAGCCTGACAGACAGTTTCTCACTAAAAGCCATATATAATCTTGACTTACCTAGTTGATGGAGAGTAAGAGACTGACAAGGAGAGTGTATGCAAATGAGGTGGATGGAGGGAGAGGGAGGGGGAGGCCGAGGATGGGAGGGAGGGATGGAATGGAGTGGTATACGAGAGAGAGGAGTGTGAGCTGGATGCAAGGCAGTGAAGTTGCGTTAGACAGGATGACATGGAGGTGATTTGTTTGTGGCCACCCTTTATGGGATAGAGGCGTCTGGCAATAGATAGATAGATACTTACCTATTGATGTACTTTATAAGGACATAGGGTAAAACAGACATAAGAAAGTGACATTAAAAGGTTTAAAGCAACAAGTACTGTAATGGTAGTTACCTTGAAGGATGATGACTGATATGGGGACAAAGGTGAAGAGATCCTAGTTGAGGCTTAAACTGGCCTCTAAGTCTCTGCAACACTTCTAGAAGGTATCCTAGAACCCCACAGAGTCACTGGAGTGACTTCTGTACACTTTAGCATAAATTCTAAGTACTTTTTTTTTGTTTTACATCTCCAAATCCTCCACTGATGCCAGTCTGCATATGTGGTGACGAAACTGCCAATGAGGTGAATAGATCACGTTTGGTGTGACAGAATATAAGGAAACAGTGTGAGTCACATAAGCAGAGAGATGAATTTATTTGAAATGTTGGAGATGCTGATAAAGAGTTTAAAAAGAATAAAGGATATGGAGTTCTTCAAAGAAGGAGTAGAAGATGTGATGTAATTGTGCAAAATGAAAGTTTCAGAGAGTGAAGTGGAATACTTAGATGATGTAACATGTATAAAGGTCAGGCATGATCAACCATAGATGGAGTAAGTAGGAGGTTGGTTTGTTGATATGTGATGAATGGCAGAGAGGCATGGGTGATTGCTAATGTATTAACTGAAATGCTTGTGTAACAGCTTGTCTGTGATTATTTCTTGTGGTCATTGTGTAGACTAAAATGAAAAAGAGAAGGATACATCACAGGCTAAGGAGTTAAAGGGTGTTTTTGGTAGGGGATCTGAACAGAAGACATGCAGTGGGAGTGTTCCTTTTCATCTCAGTCCTCTTCTTATCCAGCTGAGATTGTACAGGACTGAGATTAATGAACAAGTTACCCTTATCTATAAAGCAGTCTGCCTCTGGAGTAATTGTAAAAATTCTAAGACTTTCTTTTCCTGAAAGCTTGTGCTTTTGGTAGGGGATCCATATAGAAGACTTGTAACAGGGGTGTTCCCTTTCATCTCAGTTCTCCTCTTATCCATCTGATTTTGTACGGCACTGAGATTAATGAACATGTTACCTATATCTGTAAAGCGGCTAGTCTGCCTTTGGAGTAATTTTAGAAATTCCATTATTTTATTTTCTTGAAACCTTATTGTTACATCCTTAGTCCCACACTGCCACAGGCTCCAACAGAAGTACGCTAGATCAACATAGAAAGGACGTTGCCCAGTGAGTTGTTCTTCCTATGGTCAGCCTTTCGATGTGCAAGAATAAGATCAGCTGAGGTGTGGTAAATAAACACTGGCATCTCAAGTTCGTGGTGTTTATTCACCAGATAATTACACTTAATCCTTGCCAACTACACTTCACTGATTTCACAAGTACCAGAGCTATACAGTCTTCACTAGGTCGCATGGAAATTACAACTGAAACGAAACTGACTTCCCTAGGCACTTTCATCCACTTAACCCCTAAAGTACTAACAAGATCGATCGGTTCTTTTCCAGATATTTTGCTAGATGCCGAATGTGATCGATGGAGAAGCCTTTGTAATAAACTGCAGACACTAGGCTTTGGCCCGATTGTGACGTATATCAATGCAAACCAATGAGAACTAAGTCATGAGTAGGGAGGGAGGAGGATCCAGGCCCCTACCCATGGTGGGAGGGTAATTCCCCCACCGCCCTCTTGCCACCTTCCTCTACCCCAATACCTTTGTTCCTCCACCCCCTCCCTCGCATCTGACTGCCTCCTACTTCCTCCCTCCCCCTCCCCCACCATCCTTCATCATGCTACCATGGTTCCCCCTCCTTTCCCCCCCTCCCTGTCTCCCTGGGGAGGGTTATATCCCCCCTATCTGCCCTCCACACCCCTATACTCCCTCTTTGCCTGTCCTCTTTGTCTTGTGACGTCTGTCTTCCACCTCTATACAGCCGTACCACCCCTCAAGGCCACTTCCCGCCCCACCCCTACCCCCTGTAGTATGCTGTCCATGCTTCCCCCTCCCCTGCCTAGATTATTATTCATCATTGTTACTATTCATATCACGCGTTTTCATTCAGTACCATTTTATTGTTTGTGTAATTGCATACACTGATGCACGAAACATAGAATATATGTGTGTGTGTGTGTTTTTTTACCACGTTTTTTGCATGCTTTCTTTTTGGGGGAAAAGCATGTTACTGGCACAATTATGTACCTGCCAAAAGTTTTTTGCAAATGCTTATCCTTTTTATGCTCTGTATTTCTTTGTATTTCTCTCTCTGTTGTGTAGAGTTACACAGCTATGAGGGAAGGGGACAGGGGGAGGGAAGGTGGGGAGGGGAGAAGTGTTGGGGGGAAGGGTGTTGGGGGTGAGTGAGGAACACCGACATAATTATTTTGCATGGTATTGTTTGAAATATAAAAAAAATGAGCTGGAAAATTCTGAAGGGGGTAGGGGAGGAGGGGGGGTAGCTCTTCTTTTTTTTCCCCTTGAAATTCCAACAGCTTCTTGATTTGACAGCTCTGAGGGAAGGGGATGGGGGAGAAGGGGTGAGGGGAGAGGGGATGGGGGAGTGTGAGTAACACCAAGAAAAAGATTTTGCATGCTTTTGCTCAATCCCTTTTATTATTTTGACAGCTACACATCTATGAGGGAAGGGGATGGGGGGAGGGAAGGTGGGGAGGGGAGAATTGTTGTGGGGAAGGGTGTTGGGAGTGAGTGAGAAACACTTACATAATTTTTGTACATGCTATTGTTTGAAAAAAAAAAAATGTATTGGAAAATTCTGAAAGGTGGAGGTGGGGGGGAGGAGATGGGAGGAAGAGAGGGGGGGGATTGGGAGTGGGTGAGGAAGGTCATGGGAGAGGAGGATTGAGGGAGGGATAGGGTGGGAGCACATAGAAAACTGGAGCTTCCCCTCCTGGAAGGGTAACTTTTTTCAACTTTGATGGGCTATAGCTATAGCTCATGAACCAGTTGGTCTAAAATTCTCTGGTTTGCAGCATAAAGTGTGTAAATTCAAGCTCTAAACCTTGGGCATCAAACTTTTTACTTCTGTAAGAGTCGAAAAATCGTATACATGTTTTCAGGGAAGTTCGGTTGATCGAATTGCGTATCCTAGGGGTTAAATAGCCTTCCCTATTTCTCCAAAGCTCCAGTACATCCTCGAAGGAGCATCAGTTACTCCTCAGAGACATCCAAAATACCCCAGAGTTTTCTTACACTGTGTAACACTCTTGAATTATTTAGCATACAAACTGAAATAAAATTACATAATTTAACAATAACACAAAACATTATAGAGACAAAGAGCTTAAAATTTAATGCATAACTTTACAAAATACCTTCGCTCACAAATAGCAGGCTAACTAGCGACTCTGACTCGTAAATAACAAAATTTGAGAAGTACTGAGAATCTTCCAGTACTTCCTATCTAGCAACCCTGCTTCTCAACATTATAATCTTGCTAATCGTACAGTGATGGAGGACAACAGGGTTTGTCTCATGACACTGGTTTACCAAGTCACTACAGTACTTAATGTTACTGTATTTTACGCCATATAATGCTCACCTATGATTTGGCAAGTTATGTAAAGAAGAAAAAAATTACCAAGGTTTAGAACAAACCAAGGAGCTTAGGACCTACCTGGAGCCTGAGCTGATACCTTCTTCCCCAACAAGAATGGCCATGGATATGCTAATCATGCTAGTCTACACCAGTAGCTTAGGCTAGCATTATGGGCATACCCCGGTTTAACAGTGCAATTGGTTAGGTAAAAACCGATCATTAGGTGGGGTATCGTATATCGGGGTAGATTTAACGTGTTAAGTAATGGGATGCTCTTTTCAGCCTTGGGCTTCCCCCCTAACCAAGTCCAAAACCCACCCAAGTGAGGCCAAAATGAAGTTTAAAGCCAATCTGAATGGCCTAACAGCTGTAAAAGAAGCTAACCTAAGCCTGACACCTGTAAATAACACACTGCAGTAAATCCAACAAATAAGATCTGAAAATTGTCAAATATAAGTTTGGAACAAATATATCTATCTATTGCCAGACACCTTAATCCTGTAAGGGGTGGCCACAAACAAATCGCCTCCATGTCGTTCTGTCCCCTGGCGTCTCACTGCCCTGCTCCCAGCTTATATACCTCTCCACTCCATCCCTCCATCTCATCCTTTGCCTCTCCTTCCCTCTCCACTCCATCCCTCCATCTCATCCTTCATCTCCCCTTCCCTCTCCCCCCCTCCACCTTACTTATGTACACTCTCGTCATCAGTTTCTCACTTTCCATCCTCTCCATATGGGCTAACCACCTTAATATGTTTCTGGAAAAAATCAAGCTTAGTAAACTGTACCCCAAAATGACAATGTTCACCCCACCTGTGGCTAAAACACATTAATCTAAGTCTAAAAACAGTTTATAAATCAACCTAAACACACAGTTTTAGTCAAAAATTTCAAAATCTGTAAAAACAAATAAAAACCCACTGTTAATCCAGGGTTTGGCTATTGTTAGGCAGGGTATGGTGGTATTTCTACTTCCATTGTTAAGCCGGGGTATCACATCTAGGGGTGTCATATATCGAGGTATACCTGTACTTTTATTGCAGTCTGTGATGAAAATAAAAACAATAAAACTCATCCATAATCCAAGGGTAGAGAAGCCTATAGGTTGGTTTTGGTTTGTCAGCTAACGCTGCTGTTTACCACTGTCGATAAGCTCAGACTGCATCTGATAGGGTGGATGATTGAGTTTTTTCGTATATCATAGCAAATTATCGTACTTTCTTACTTAAAAAATAATTTTTACAACCAAGAGGCACAGAAAAATAGTGAGTCTCTTACGATCGATAATGAAAAGAGGATGAAAAGGTTCCAGGTCTGAGATACTGAAACAGTATAAAGAAACAAGCATGGTATGGCCTGTGTGTGATGTTTCTGATCATACCGTAGCATAGGTTAGGCCTGACGTTAGATCTAGCCTAATCAGTCACTTGCTATGCCCATACTCAATTTCATTCATCATTCAAACCCCCAGAATCCTGGCTCTGTTGGATACACCAAAAACGTTCACCACATTTTGTAGCTTCACATAAGCGTATCCGATAGAGTCAATCCGGACGCTGCCACGTTAAAAGGGGTGCCAAATCCCTGATGATGCACGTCTCCTCACACCATTCATCCAACCAGCATGATCTCTTGTCAGTTCCCTAGCCTTACCGACTTCCAAACCTCTCTTCCTCACACACTCATCCACCATAGCTCTCCACCTTCTCCTCGGCCTACCTTGCTTCCTCCCTCCTTCAAATTCCCTCAGACATACATTTTTCACCACTCTTTTGTTGTCCATTCTCTCCACACGACCTTACCATCTCAGTCACTCTCATCGATTCTGGTGTCCACCGACTTCCTTACTTCATGTCTTTCACGAATCACATTATTTTGTATCCTGACCACCCTCTGTACTCCACATATGTTCCTCAGCAGTCCCATCTCCACTGCTCTGACCCTTGACTTTTCATTTCCATGCCACACCATAGTCTTACATACATATGTTAAGTTGGCACTAACACTCCTTCATGTAAGCCTCGTGCAGCTGCAACACTCTGTTCCTTATCAAGGCCTTCATTGCACCAGCTGCTTTTCTTCCTTGTGTCACTCTACTTTCCACTTCTTTTGCACATTTTCCTCTCTTTTCTATCACTCTACCCAGGTATTTGAACTCTCTCACCAATTCCAGTCTCTCTTCATTCACTGTAACGTTGCACTGGGAGTCACCTTCTATCTTAATAACCATCATTTTACTCATTTCTACATTTACTCTCAAGGCACGATGCTCACAGACATCAACAAAACTCTGCACTAGCCCACCAAGTTCTTGTCTGGTATTTGCAAGCAGTACTGCATCATCAGCATTCAACAAATTTGAGATATTCCATCCATCACCATTCATTACCAATGCCATCCCTTCCTCCATTACTCGTTTTTTTACTTCTCTCATCACCCTATCCATATATATATATATTGAACAACCATGGGGACGTCACACAACCTTGTCGCACGCCCACATCAATCGTGAACCATTCACTCAGATGCCCATTAACCCTTACACATGCTTCACTACGTCGTTTTTGTTTTCGTTTTTGAAGGCTCCAACATGCTTGCACCTAGCAGCTTACCATCTACACCGTACATGTGCAAAACTTTCCACAATCCTTCTCTGTCCATTTTGTTGTATGCTTTTTCCAGATCCATGAATTTCATAAACACCTTCTGGTCCTTCTCACAAGCCTTCTCTGCTGTCTGTCTCACTGCAGATATTTGATCCACACATCCTCTGCCACTCCTATTGCCACCCTGTTCATCACTCACTAGGACTTCTGATAACTCTCTTACTTTCTCTGTATTTTACATTTGTCATTCTTACTGTAACTGTGCCACATTACTCATGGGGTGAATGTTCACATGGCTTTTAGAGGATTGGGTATGGCCAATAATCACCAAAAAGGATGAAGTTTGCTTCAGTTTCATGATCCCAGAATCCCATCTGGAAGCATAGTGAGTATGTCTGGAGGTGAGTGTCCCAAGCAGTGTTACTTACAAATACAGTATTATCATCATCATCATATGGGGTCAAGTGCCACTGGGTGCATAACTTCTCTCACCCTCTGACTCCACCCATGGGAGTCTCGTTGTGCAACCTTCAGTCCAGGACTTCCCGCTCTAAATATTTCTAAACAGAAACGGTTGAGCTATTCCTGCTGTGAATTCCATGGCCTTTCCCATGGTCTCCTCCAGCCCAGGTTAACTCTCTCAGAGATTACCCTGTGAGTCCAACCAACCTTAGGAAAATAGGCCACAAGCCCATATAACCGGAGTTGGAGCTGATGCAGAATGTGGGTAATATGCCTCAATTCACTCTTACTGAGTAGTCACTCATTACATCTCTGGTCATACAAGCGATATCCCATTATCCGTTGAAGGTACTTAGAAACGTAGGAGTCAGTTCGCCACTTCAAGGAAATGATTTGTGTCCATGTCTTACAGGCATATCCTTCACCTTTATCACTTTTTCTGTGTCTACCCTCCTCCCTTCCTATTTCTCCCATCTTTTCTGTCACTTTTATTGCTCTTCTCTCCTTTTCAGCTGGCTTTACATTGAGTGACAAGCGTAATGGTTCCTAGTAAGCCAGCAAACCATTTACAGTGTAGGGTGGTAACCATACAGCCAACCCACATGTGTTCCCTACATATCAACAAACATATCAACAAGTGGATTGGCAGAGGGTTAGTGCCTATCCCTGTAAAACCATGAACTCAAAAACAAACGGCCACCCCTTACAGGATTATGGCATCTGGCTATAGGTAGATAGATAGAAGGTCTTACAGGCATAGAGTAAGACATGCAGCACCAGTGCCTTGAAGATGCAAATTTTTATCATTCTACATAAATAAAGACCACCAAATACCCGTGTTGATTGAACTCGCGACCCCATAGGCAAGACCGATGTGACAAGAAATCTCGTCATCAGATATACCGTTGTCATGGATCACTCTGTGAAGGTAAGTGAATCCTTCCAAGACTTCTGTGTTCTCACCACATGCTTGGACACTGAATTGCTTCATCCAACAAGGTACCAGCTGCCTGGACTCTGGTCAAGAGACTTTTAATTCCATTGGCTTGACGTTTTTGTACATAAGTCTACGAGGGGCCTTGGTTGTATAGGTACATCATTATACAGTGTACTGTACAGAGACTGAAGTTTGTTGAACAAGTAGCCTAATGGATTATGTGCATGTAGGGAAAAGATGCTTGGGTGTGATCATCATCATCATCATCATCCAATCCTATATCGCCCCTCAGAGGAGTGTAGGAGCCCGTTGCTGGGTGTGATAATGACAGAAATTGTAATAGTGCATTGTTGAGGCTTATGTGATTTTATGAGACAGGATGAAACTGAGGGCATGGTGGAAGGGAAATGGTGAGAGGAGTACTCAGGGTTTCGTTTTGTTTTTGAAGGCTCCAACATGCTTGCATTTGTTGGCCTTGATCACCTAATGGTGGCTTTCCATGCTGCTCGATCTTTGCAGCCTCCCTGTTCAGTCCCTTAACCCTGAGGTCACACTTAATGACCTCGTCCCATGTCTTTCTCGGTCTACCCCTCCCAACTCCTCCCCCAATATTAACACTTCTCACCCTCTGCACCCAATTATCATCCCCCATCCTCTCCTTCATTGAAAGCAGTGATGAGAAATAGGGAGGTGAGTATGGAAGTCAAGAAGTCACTGCATGATAGTATCATGATCCCTACTTCGATGTATGGAAGCGAGGCATGGACCTTGCTAGAGGGTAACAAGTCAAGAGTGAGAGCAGTGGAAATGAGTTACTTGAGAGGAGCATGTGGAGTAATGTGATGGGACAGGTTGACGAATGAAGAAGTGAAGGAACGTTGTGGGGTGAATGTGGATGTGGTTGAGAAGATTAGGACAAATACACTGAGGTGGTTTGGACATGTGGAGAGAATGGAAAATGAAACTCTGACTAAGAGAGTGTATGCAGGTGGGGTGGAGGGAGGGAGAGGGAGGGGAAGGCTGAGAATGAGGTGGAGGGATGGAGTTGAGAGGTATATGAGGGAGGGGGGAGTGAGCCGGAGGGAGGGTAGGCAAATGGTGGGTGACAGAGCGACTTAGAGGCGTTTTGTCTGCGGTCACCCTTTGCGGGATTAGGGACGTCAGGCTATAGATAGATAGATAGATCCTCTCCACATGTCCAGACCACCTCAGCCTACCTCTCCTCATCACAACACCAATACACTCCAGTCCCATCCTACCTCTCAACTCTTCCATTGTAAACCCAGCCCCCCCAGGCCTTGCACACAGGGACGCATTGCACATCCACCTAATCAGTGTCGTTTCTGTACGTTTAAGCCTGCGAATATCCTCTTCCTTTACTGCCCATGTCTCACTACCATACAGCATAACACTCCCAACACATGCTGCATACAAAGACTCCTTAGCACATAAGGAGAGTCCTCTCAGTTTCAGGAGAGGCAACAGCTCCCTGAACTTCTTCCAACCACTTCTCACCCTAGCAACCGAGCTAGCTCCAGTCCCACCTCGGGCACATAACATGTCTCCCAAATAACAAAACTCTTCCACACACTCAAGAGACTCACCAGGAAGTTCAATCCTTTCACGCCTTACAATCTCCACCTGCTCTACCCGACACGCCGCACACGTAAAATCAGCATTATCTCGCAGTCTACCTCTAATACCACTACATCTCTTGTGCACCCATTTATCACAAACACTGCACAAGATGGAATTACTTCCCACACCTTTGTGGCAAACTGCACATGGCCACTCTCCCTCTCCTGTGATTGTACCGCCACCAACCCTAGATATCATCACATTTGTTTTATCTGCATTTACCCTTAAGCCCTTGTGCCTCATACCATCTCTTCATTTCTTAAATCTTTCCTCCACCTCCTTTTCATTCTCTGCAATCAGCACCAAATCATCAGCATACAACATCTCCCATGGGAGTCCATCTCTGAAGTCACGTGAGAGGGCTTCAAGTACCATGATAAACAACAAGGAACTCAAAACTGACCCCTGATGTACACCAACATTCACAGAAAACTCATCACTCAAAACTCCATTCACTCTTATCTGGGTGCGAGCACCCACGTACATGGCCATAACCACCCTAATCAGCAACTCTTCCAGCCCTAGCTTTCTCTTTGCCCACTTCACCACCTCTCTAGGGACTCTATCAAAGGCCTTTTCCAAATCAACAAAAACAAAATACAATTCCCTTTTCTTTCCAATATATTTTTCCTGAAGCTGTCGAACAATGAACATGGCATCAGTGGTCCCCCTGCCTGGCATAAACCCAAACTGCATGTCATCAATATTCACTCTTTCTCTAATCATACCTTCTAGAACTCTCTCCATTACTTTCATTATCTGATCTAAGAGCTTTATACCTCTGTAATTTCCTCTTTCCAGGGCATCACCCTTCCCTTTGTACACATTTACAGTTACACTCTTCAGCCAGTCATCTGGGACAACACACTCATATATAATCATATTTATCAGGTCAGTGACTAACCTCCTCCCAGTATCTCCTGAGGCCTTCAACATTTCAGCAGTCAACCCAGACACACCTGCCGCCTTTCCCACCCGCATCCTGCCTGTTGCCTCACTCACAGTAGCAGTGCCAATCAAAGGCCCAGGGCCAAACACTGGATCTGCTGGCTCCAAGCCTTCTGTATCCCAGTCAAACTCCTCATTCAACAACTGGCTATAATGCTCTCCATGGATCTTTAATATCCCCACTGTTCACCACTACCCTTCCTTCATCATTCTTCACACATTGCTCACCTACAATATCCTGATTATCCCCCTTCACCTGATTTGCCACCCTAAAAATCATATTTTTCCTTTCCCCATGATTTAGATTATCAAATAGAAGTCTCTGTGACTCAGACTTCGCCCTGTACACCTCTCTTCTATCCTTACACTTGGCAGCCAAGTACTCCTCCCAGTTACCACCCTTCTTCCATTCCCGGAAAAGCCTTCTTTTCTCCTTAACTGCAGCTTCTACACCCTCATCCCACCACCAAGTTACTGTATGTCTTGGTGGGCCTCTTGTCCAACCACATATTGCATCAGTAACTCTCAGGAGGTTGTTCTTAAGGGCTCTATACTGTTCATTAATGCCTCTATCTATGGCTCCCTGTTCAGCCACCACTCTCCTCATCTCACTATAAAAGGCATCCCTTACTGATTGGTTTCCCAGCTTCCATCTTTTCCTCCTAGGTACATACTGTATGTCCTCCTCATCACTTAGGGTAAAGGAACAAAGGTTTCATTGGCATCATAGTGTAATGTTCAAATTTCGGATGTTTGGGCAGGATTCTGGAGGTAATGTTGCTTCATACCAGAAATCCCTTCTAGCAATGTCTGTTGAAGGATCAAAGTTAAAAGTTTCTTGAATTTTTATACCTGGTGGTTTGTTGGTCAGTCACCAGTCTGAGTGAATGTCATATATTGTGCAGGTATTGATTCATGTCTTTAAAGAGTTTTTTGTTATGGGGGCCTAAATCAGTCACCCAACCTACCCTGACATGTTCCTGAATACACTAGCCAAGCCTTGAGGTCTCTTCACCTCACATATGCAATATAGGACTGGCTGTTGCTGCTGTTGTTTTTAAACATTTCTCTTTTTGATTTGAACTTCATTTAAGCTCTTGGAGTCCTGGCTCCTGGATCCAAGATTCCAGGAACTTGAATAATGTGTGAATGAGTACCTCAAATGTATCACTCCCTTTTTCCACTGAACCGGTGTGTGGTGTGGCAAGAGTAACAACAAAGAAGAAAGGTACGGCATGGTGGGATGATGAGGTTAAGAGAGTGGTGGAGGAAGAAGTGGCTGAATTGGTTACATGACAAGGGTTCTGTTGAAATAAGAGCTGAATATATTGAGAGCAAGAAGCATGTAAAGAGACTAGTGAAGAGGAAAAAGGAAGAGGTAAATGAAGATCTTGGAAGAAAAATTAATGCAAACTTCTCTGAGAATAGGAAGTTATTCTGGAAAGCAGTGCAGAAATGTAGAAGTGAAAGTGGAAAAAAAGTGATGGTGTGAAGGAAGTAGGTGGTAGATTATTAGCCCATGGGGATGAAGTAAGGACCAGATGGAAAGAATACTTTGAAAGTCTGATGCATGAGAATAGAGAGAGCAGAGCAGCTGTAAGCATGATTGGTTTTGGGGGTGTGCAGAGAAGGAAGACATGACACTCGCTCGCATAGGTGAAGAGTGCTGTGAAGCGGCTGAAAATGGGAAAGCAGCTGGGGTTGATGAGGTGCATGCAGAGATGATTAAATGTAGTGGAGAGAGTGGAATGAAGTGCTTGTTGGAGATATGTAAGAAAGCATGGATGAGTGAGTCTGTGCCAGCAGAGTGGAAAAAGGCTGTGATTGTACTCCTGTACAAAAATAAAGGTGAGTGAAGTGAGTGCAAGATATATCGTGGCATAAGTTTATTGAGTGTGTAGGGAAGGTATATGGAAGAATAATGATAGAGAAAGTAAGAGAGATATCAGAAGTCCTAGTGAGTAATGAACAGGGTGGCTTCAGGAGTGGCAGAAGATGTGTGGATCAAATATTTGCAGTGAGACAGATAGCAGAGAAGGCTTGTGAGAAGGACCATAAGGTGTTTATGTTCTTCATGGATCTGGAAAAAGCATATGACAAAGTGGTCAGAGAAGGATTGTGGAAAGTTTTGCACATGTACGGTGTAAATGGTAAGCTGCTAGGTGCCGTCAAGAGTTTTTATGGTGGTAGTGAAGCAAGTGTAAGGATTAATAGGCATCTAAATGAATGGTTCATGGTCGATGTGGGTGTGCGACAAGGTTGTGTGATGTCCCCATGGTTGTTCAGTATATATATATATATATGGATGGATTGATGAGAGAAGTAAAAACATGAGTAATGGAGTGAGGGATGGCATTGGTAATGAATGGTGATGGATGGAATATCTCAGATTTGTTGTATGCTACTGATGCAGTACTGCTTGCAAATACCAGACAAGAACTTGGTAGGCTAGTGCAGAGTTTTGTTGATGTCTGTGAGCATTGTGCCTTGAGAGTAAATGTAGAAAAGAGTAAAGTGATGGTTATTGAGAGAGAAGGTGACTCCCAGTGTGATGTTACAGTGAATGGAGAGAGACTGGAATTGGTGAGAGAGTTCAAATACCTGGGTAGAGTGATAGAAAAGAGAGGAAAATGTGCAAAAGAAGTGGAAAGTAGAGTGACACAAGGAAGAAAAGTAGTTGGTGCAATGAAGTCCTTGATAAGAACAGAGGCTTGAGTGTTGCAGCTGCACAAGGCGTGCGTGGAGTGTTAGTGCCAACTTAACATATGGATGTGAGACTATGGTGTGGCATGGAAATGAAGTCAAGAGTAAGAGCAGTGGAGATGGGATTGCTGAGGAATGTATGTGGAGTACAGAGCGTGGATAGGATACGAAATAATGTGATTCGTGAAAGATGTGGAGTAAGGAAGTCAGTGGACACCAGAATCGAAGAGAGTGTTCTGAGATGGTATGGCCATGTGGAGAGAATGGATTGCAGTAGAGTGGTGAAAAAGGTATATCTGAGGGAATTTGAAAGAGGGAGGAGGCAAGGTAGGCTAAGGAGAAGGTGGAGAGATATGGTGGATGAGTGTGTGAGGAAGAGAGGTTTTGAAGTCGATGAGAGAGAGATCGAGCTGACTGGATGAATGTTGTTAGGAGACGTGCATCATCAGGGATTTGGCACCCCTTTTAACGTAGCTGCGTCCGAATTGACTCTATCGGATACGTTTATGTGAAGCTACTGAACGTGGTGAATGTTTTTGATGTATCCGATAGAGCCATGATTCCGGGGGCTTGAAAGATGAGTGAATGGGAGCATGGCTTATTAGACTGGGCAGATTTGGGCTGTCTGGATGTTGCTACTTCTCACCCTGCCCTAGGGTGGGAAAGGAGGTCCGGATGATGATGATGTGAAGTCTACTTCACTGCATTTTTGAATGGGGAAAAATACTTTTCTTTTTTTGTGAATCCTACTTCACTGTATTCTTAAAGGGAGGAAAAAATAGTTATGGTGATTATAATATAAGTAATTTTCTTCATGCAGGGATCCATGCTGGCAAGACTGTTCCAATTGTGAAGGGTGGTGAGGCAGAGGTGATGGAGGAGAATGAGGTGTATGCCATTGAGACATTTGGCTCCACTGGGCGTGGCTATGTGCACGATGATATGGAGACTTCACACTACATGAAGAACTATGATGTTGGGCATGTGCCTCTCAGGTTAGCTTAATGCAGTCTGGTTGGTTGTTTCTGTATCTAAATAAATGCAAAACTCTTAGTAAGTTGTAAAATAATGCAAAACTCTTAGTAAGTACTTTTAAGAACCCATTTACTGTGCTGGGTGGTTATCATTAACTAAATGATGGCTGGTGGTCTTGTAGGTTCAGGCATTCCAGCTGGATGGAGCTTGGCATGGTTTCCATCAGAGGAGTGGTTGGGTTTCTTTCTTCCACAATGTCATATAGGAGGGGCAAGTGGAGTTGGTTGTCCTTACCTTAAGTATCGGGACTGAGTAGCCTAGCCCCGGGGTCCTTCACTCCCCTTTATATTGAGCAGACTGGGATTGGATACCGAATGAATAAGTTCAGTGATGCCTTCTTTTTACTTAACTAATGCCACTATTTGAAGATCTTACTTATATTAAGAGTTCTAAGTGGTAGTGGAGGAATCTTTGAAGTTTGTATCAGTCTCCTCCAGTTTGAATAGTCTGTTGCAATCTGAGCAATTATAAAGAGGCAGCAAGAATTTAATAAGGATATCATCATCTGGTTGGATGTTTATATAATGTCATGGGAATCTAAGGCATGTTTTAACCTCTTCACTTTGAGGGGTCTCTGATAAGTTAGTGCTGACAGATTACTCTTACAAGAATGAATTTGAAAAATGTTGTGATACTGATGAGATTAAGGGGAAGTATTCCTAATAGCTTCACTAGTAGTAGTAAGAGGCTCTTTTCAACCTCTTGAATGTGGTGATATATTTTGTTGGTTTATTTTTGCCATCTCCAGATGTTTCATTCAGCTTCACGGAAGATCTCTCTCATTATGTTACTGAAGGCTGTATGTATCAGAAAATCTCTTGTCGATTGAATATAGTAATTTGAAGATAACTAGAGTAAAATGAAAAAATACAGAATGGGAGTGAAGGATTTAAGCTGAAATAGCATTTGGTCGAGGTAAGGTAAAGGTGGCGGCAGATGCTACCTGGCACCTAACTGCAGTGCTTATTTCTGTAATTTAGGTTTTTGAGCCTATTGTAGATTATTCACCCATTATCCTTGGACACAAGCCCATGGTATCATGATTCAGGTTACCAGTGTTATCTACACAAGGCCACTTTGTCATACTGGTTACCAGTGTTGTCTATGAGGCCTGTCCATTAAGAAATCAGACTTTTTAAATAACACACCCACTAGCCGGTTTGCATGATCGCGACTGGAGAGCTGTGTAGTGGCAACTTTGATCTTTTGTCTAACACTAGCCACATCACACCACATTACTTAGTCATTGAGGTATGCACGCTTGAGTGAACCTGTGTTTAGTGGACTGGGCAGATTTTCTTCTCTTTCGTCTGTTGTCTGAAGTCAACAACGTTTCTGGGTGGATTTCAGTGGGGGGGAGGGGGGGAAGAACCAAACAGAGAATCAAAGTTTGCAGGGGCCAGATATGGAGAGTACTGTGGCTTGGGGGTGATAGCGATCTTGTGCTTCACCAAAAAGTCACAGATAAGGAGTGACAAATGAGGAGGCGTGTTGTCATGGTGCAGCATCTATGTTTTGCTTGTTCACACCTCATGCCTCATCCTTCACGCTGCCTCCCACAAACGCTTTAGGACATCCAGGTAAAATTCTTCATTGGCTGTCTGAACATGTGGAACAAACACATGATGAATGATGCTCTTCCAGTTAAAATAGACAGTTAACATCATCTTGACATTTAAGCGACTCTGACGTGTTTTTTTTGGCCGTGGTGACGATGTTCCAGCCTATTGCAATGATTGCCTTTTTGTATCGACATTGTAGCCATATACATATACCTATGTTTCATCACTTGTTATGATGTTTTTCAGAAAGTTTTTTTCAGTTTGGTAGATGGGGGCGCTCACCATCCACTCACTCGATGTAGTGCCGCCTGCAGGTGACTGCCCTTTCCTCTCATTCTTCCTTCTTTCTGTCCTTCCTCTTCTGTCTTTCTTTCCTTCAAGGTTTCCTCCTCCTCCTGTCTGTGGGTGACTTTGCACTGAGTGACGAGCCAAATGGTTTCCTGTACAAACGCCCAAAGAAGTGATGACCCGATTCCCAGTACCTTTCACTCAGAAAGTGGTATCAGGCAACTGCCACAGCTTAGTTATATTTCCTATATTGCTCACTGGAAAGAGCAATATTTAGGGAAACAACTCCAAAAAGCAGTATATAAGTACAGTCAAGTCGCCTATGGCGTGAACTTCCATGATGCGAATTTCTGTGACATGGCAAGGTGCCAGAACAAAAAAAAAAATTGAACCACACAAATAGAACACCTATGGCGCAACGACATGGCAAGGTTTGAAACGCCCAGGCAAATTCCCCTGGCAGGCAGTGCGCTCCTCTGTCTGTAAACAAAGAAGATGGAGACCACTTCAGCTCCATACTGCAAGTGCTTCAACTGTGGACTTTTTTCTTTCTTATGAGGAGGTTAAACTTCACCAAATTCATTATGTTAAGTAATGAAACATCAAAGATTCTCTGGGTATTGTGAAGAGTTTATAGGTTTGTTTGTAAAACTGCTATGAACTGGTTAGTGACAAAGCTCTTATCTCAGAGCTAAGACGAAGTATAATGCCTCCCATCATCAGCATCACGTATATAAGAATGATTACTAGTGTGTTAAATGTGAGTTTTGTTGACACATGAGCATGCAGGCTTTATCAAATAAAACTTCTTCAATTAGTGCTTAACCAGCCAGCCTCTGCCATCTATAATGTTTTGATCAGCAGTCAGCTGACCGACCAAAACATTAAAGATGGTGGAGGCTGCCTGCTGAAGCAATGATTGAAGAAGTTTATTTGATAAAGTTTGTATGCTCCAGTGTCAACAAAACTCGTATTTAACAGATTAATAATCATTCTTTTATACCATACGTGATGATGATGATGGGAGGCACTATACTTCGTCCTAGCTCAGAGATAGGTGCTTCGTCACTAACCAGTTCAAAGCAGACACAAGGCTGATCACCCTCCCATTTTTTGTGCCTACTGTTACGTGTAATACATGCATTGACTGATTGCTTGATTGTGTGCCTGTGTAAAGTGGGGGCAAATGGGAAAAAGTGGGGTGAGAAGGGGGACTTTGGGCAACCATCCAGAACCAAATTCCATTTTCCCCATAAGTGTAGTTATTTCTGTGACACGATTTTCTATAGCGCAGAATTGTTCCAGAACCAATTAACCTCACCATAGTGACTTGACTGTATTTTTGCCCTGTATATCTCACTTTACATGAGAGGAAACCAAAGTATACTAGAGCTGAGGCTTAGCCGTACGAAAGAATGTGAAATGCACACCGCATCACTCAGTGATTTTAGGGTTAAAATGAGGAGAAACTCTCATAATACTTCTTTTACGTCCTAATTCAACAATTCTGAGGGAAAAAGGTCCCATAAAATAAAACTCAAAGGTACTGGTAATGTTGAAGTCATGAGTGCCATCAAATCAGAAAAGTAAACATGTCAGTGTCCACATTTAATTCTCTATGCAGGATGATATTTATGTGGGAAAACCTGTGAGTGCTGTAGCAAGATGGATGGATCGTCAACACGATACTACAGTGTGTCAGTGTAAGCAGATTATTGCTCTTTCTTTAGTAAATATTCCAGCAAGGCAGATATCCCAGCAGCTTAACATCAATATGAGGACAGTTAACGGATAAATAAGCAGTACAGAGAGAGGGAGAACATAGATATTTGCCAGATGGAGCCTCTCATAGCACAAGACTAAGACTGACAAATTATTGCACATGCCCTATAACAACCCCTAACCACCTGTGTTGCTATCTAGAAGCAAATTAATCTGCCGGTATTCAGTTAAGTCTGTGAAACCCGTGCAATTATCAAACTATCAAGAAGCAAATTAATCTGCCAGTATTCAGTTAGTTAGTGAAACCAGTGGAATTACTGGGGGAAAATTGGTCATTTTATTCACACAGTGAAAATCTAACCTGTAATAGAATATGTAGGGCAGTTTCATGAAAAAACTGAAGAGGGAGAGGGTGATAGTCAAAAGCAAGAGTGTGACAATGAAGAGAACTAAAGGCGAAGAGACCAGTACAGTCAGTCCTTGATAAACGAAAGGGATAGGGACCGAAAAAACCTTTCATAATTCGAAATTTCGTGTATCGGAACGATTTCCCCCATTGAAATATACTGTACTGTACATAGAAATGGGGCGACGCGTCCCAGGACCCCCTCGGACCCCCACCTAAACTTCACCTCTCCTATTTTGAAGTAAGTAATACCTGTATTATGAAGATGAAGTAGCATAACTGTAAGCAGAAGTCCCTGCCTCTTCCTGTCCTCCTAAATTTTTCCAGATCTTCAGCACCCTTTCTTGAATAAGGGGGGGAGAGAGAGGGATGTTCTTCTGCCGGCAGTCTTCCATACAAACTATCAGAAGTTGCTCCATCTTCCCCATTCTACAGCTGTGGGTTCTTGTGGCCTGGCAGGCAGATGAAGATGTAGAGGAGGAGGTGGCCATTTTCTTGTACATCTCCTTTTTCTTGGTCACACATTTGTGATTTAATACTAGCTGGGTGAGGATATATTCCCAGGTCAGCAGTTCACTAAAAGATCGAACTCTCCAAAATGGTTTGATAACAACTGTGCCAGAGCAACAGCCTAAAAGTCATTAGCATATAACACCTACATAAAATCAAAAACATCTGAATCACTCTGTCAATTCAAAATTCTAGAAACCATGCAAGAGCTGTAATAAATCTCACTAAATCAAACTTTCTCCATAATCAAGCATCAAAACTACTTAACAACCCTAATGACAATTGAATATTCTGGTCAACTCTGAATTCTTTCAATAATAACTTTAACAAGTCATCATCCATTCCCCCATGAAAATCTTCAGATAACAACCTTACATTTAACCCACATAGGAGAGCAGATATCTTTGCCAATACATTTTCCAGAAATTCTACCTTAGAGGAAGTTAGCCAGAATGTCTCAGTACTAGAACTTGACTTTCCCGAAATTGTTCCACTTAAAATACAGACAAGATACGTAAAATCCATCCTAGACAGTTTACCTACCAACAGAGTGCCAGGCCCAGATGGAATTTCTCCAATTGTTTTGAAAAAGTGTTCCCCAGAACTTGCCCGTGTTCTTGCTAAATTCTTCAGAATATGCATACGTAGTTCTTCATTCCCTAATTCATGGAAAGAAGCCATTATCCACCCAATTCCAAAGAAAGGAAGTTCCTCTGACCCCTTTGAATACAGACCAATAGCTGTCACAACTTCTCTTGGTAAAGTATTTGAAATTTTAATCAATAAGCACACCGCAGGCCGTCACTTTCGTGACGCTCAGTGGCAGTGGCTCGAGGCGTGGGCCGTCAGTTGGGTGCTTCTCTCGTTTTGTTTCGTTTCGTTTTTTAAGGCTCCAACATGCTTGCATGTGTCGGCCTTGGTCACCTAATGGCGGCTCTCCACGCTGCTCGATCTCTGGCAGCCTCCCTATTCAGTCCCTTAACCCTTAAGTCACATTTAATGACCTCGTCCCATGTCTTTCTCGGTCTACCCCTCCCAACCCCTCCCCCAATATTAACACTTCTCACCCTCTGTACCCAATTATCATCCCCCATCCTCTCCACATGTCCAAACCACCTCAGCCTACCTCTCCTCATCACAACACCAATACACTCCAGTCCCATCCTACCTCTCAACTCTTCTATCGTAAACCCAGCCCCCCCAGGCCTTGCACGCAGGGACGCACTGCACATCCACCTAATCATTGTCATTTCTGTACGTTTAAACCTGCGAATATCTTCTTCCTTTACTGCCCAGGTCTCACTACCATACAGCATCACACTCCTAACACATGCTGCATACAAAGACCCCTTAGCACGTAAGGAGAGTCCTCTCAATGTCAGGAGAGGCAACAGCTCCCTGAACTTCTTCCAACCACTTCTCACTCTAGCAACCGAGCTAACTCCAGCCCCACCTCCGGCACATAACATGTCTCCCAAATAACAAAACTCCTCCACACACTCAAGAGACTCACCTGCAAGTTCAACCCTCTCACGCCTAACAATCTCTGCCTGCTCTCCCCGACACACCGCACACATGAAATCAGCATTATCTCGCAGTCTACCTCTAATACCACTACATCTCTTGTGCACCCACTTATCACAAACACTGCACAAGATGGAATTACTTCCCACACCCATGTGGCAAACTGCACATGGCCACTCTCCCTCTCCTCTGATTGTACCGCCACCAACCCTAGATATCATCACTTTTGTTTTATCTGCATTTACCCTTAAGCCCTTGTGCCCCATACCATCTCTCCACTTCTTAAATCTTTCCTCAGCCTCCCCTTCATTCTCAGCAATCAACACCAAATCATCAGCATACAACATCTCCCATGGGAGTCCCTCTCTGAAGTCACGTGAGAGGGCTTCAAGCACCATGATAAACAACAAGGGACTCAAAACTGACCCCTGATGCACACCAACATTCACGGGAAACTCATCACTCAAAGCTCCATTCACCCTTACCTGAGTGTGAGCACCCACGTACATGGCCATAACCACCCTAACCAGCCACTCTTCCAACCCTAGCTTTCTCATTGCCCACTTCACCACCTCTCTAGGGACTCTGTCAAAGGCCTTTTCCAAATCAACAAAAACAAAATACAATTCCCTTTTCTTGCCAATATATTTTTCCTGAAGCTGTCGAACAATGAATATGGCATCAGTGGTCCCCCTGCCTGGCATAAACCCAAACTGCATCTCATTGATATTCACTCTTTCTCTAATCATACCTTCTAGAACTCTCTCCATTACTTTCATTATCTGATCTAAGAGCTTTATACCTCTGTAATTTCCCCTTTCCAGGGCATCACCCTTCCCTTTGTACACATTTACAATTACACTCTTCAGCCAATCATCTGGGACAACACACTCATATATAATC
>JAGKTI010000501.1:88995-110250 GCA_018397915.1 Birgus latro
AAGATTGCGACCTGGAATGTGAGGGGTATGAATGATGAGGTGAAAGAGAGAGAGATTGTACAGGTGCTTGAGAGTGCGAAAGTGGATATATGTGGAATAACTGAAACTAAATGGCGAGGTGAGAGTGTGAGAGAATGGGAATATGGATGGGGTATATGCGCGGGAGTGGGTGAGAATGAGAGGGCGAAAGAGGGAGTGTGTATTGTTGTGAGCAACAGGTGGAAGGAGAATGTAAGAGAGTATGGATCAGTTGGGTCAAGGATTGTGTGGGTAAGAGTGAAAGTTGGACTACAAATGTGGGCAATTGTGTGCGTGTATGCGCCAACGCAAGATCGTGTAAGTAGAGTGAGAGAAGAGTTTTGGACAAATGTGGAAGCCTGCTTGGAAAAGTTTGAAAGGAATGAGAGAGTGTTTCTGATTGGAGATATGAATGGAAAAGTAGGGAATGAGAAGGTGGATGGAGTGGTTGGTGAGTGGGGTGTGCCTGCAGAGATGGATGAGAATGGCAGTGCTTTAGTGGACATTTGTGCTGGGAGGGGGTTGGTGATAGCCAATACCCTCTTCAGGCACAAAATGATCCATAGGTATACATGGCGAGTGGTGAGAAGAGAGGACGGGGGAATGAATGAACGGAAGGCAATGATTGACTATGTGTGTGTGGATGAAAGGATGAGAAGATGTATAATGGATGCAAGAGTATATAGAGGTTGGGGGAGTGGACTTTCTGACCACCACTTGGTGGTGGCCAGAATCAGAATCCAAACAAGATGGAGGAAGAGAAGAAGGGAAAGACAGGAGGAAGTATTTGTTACAAGGAGGGTAGAAAAGTTACAAGAGGATGGAATAAAGGCCGAATATAGAAGGGAAGTGGAGGAACGATTGGGTAAATATAGATTGGAGCAGATGGGGGACGTGGAGGGTGTGTGCAAGGTATTGACAGAAGAAATCTGTGCAGCATGTGAGGTGGTGTGTGGGGTGAAGAGGAGACGAAAGGGGGTTCAGGGAACAGCATGGTGGACCGAAGAGGTGAGAGAGGCTGTGGCACAAAAGAAGAAAGCATATAATGAGTGGATGAGAAACAGGGGCAACAAAGAAGCTGAGAGACGGACGAGAGAGTTATATGTAGTGAGGAGGAGAGAGGTGAAAAGATTAGTAAGAGAGAGTAAGAAGAGAGTGGATGAGGAATTTGGAAGGATTTTGAGTGCAAAGTGGAGGGAATGTAAGAAAATGTTCTGGAAGGAGGTAAAGAGAGCTAGACAGGGTGCCAACGAAGGCAGTGGGGGTGTGAAAGATAAAAATGGTAGATTACTAGTGGAGAAGGGAGAAAAAGTAAACAGATGGAGAGAACACTTCAATGAACTGTTGAACATAGAGAATGAAAGTAATGCAAGTATAAGTGGCTGGGGAATGGCAGGGAGAAGGAGGGTTGTGAGAAGAGAGGAAGAAATCAGTAGGATGGAAGTGGTGGAAGCAATGAAGAAAGTTAAAATAGGGAAAGCCCCAGGAATTGATGGAGTGTGTGGTGAAATGCTGAAGCATGGGGGAGAGATAGTAATAGAATGGATGTGGAAGGTGTGCAGATTGGCTTGGGAGGAGGGTAGAGTCCCGGAGGATTGGAAGTCAGGTATAATTATTCCTCTGTACAAAGGAAAAGGGGAAAAAGCAGTGTGTGGCAATCATAGGGGCATTTGCCTTCTCAGTGTAATAGGAAAAATATATGGTAGGATACTTATTGACAGAGTTAGGGAAATTACTGAGGAATTAGTTGGAGAAGAACAAGGAGGGTTTAGGAAGGGAAGAGGTTGTGTAGACCAGATATTCATTCTTAGATCCTTAGTGGAAAAGTTTCTAGAGAAGGGCAAGAAGTTTTATGCAGCCTTCATGGATCTAGAGAAAGCATATGAAAGGGTGGATAGACAAGGTTTGTGGAGGGTATTAAGAATATATGGAGTGGATGGGAAGTTGTTGAAGGCAGTGAAGAGTATGTATGAGGGTGCCAAGGCTGCAGTGCGTGTGGATGGCAAACTGAGTGAATCTTTCCATTTGAAGGTTGGATTGAAACAAGGATGTGTCATGTCTCCATGGTTGTTCAATCTGTATATGGATGGGGTTATAAAAGAGATACAAGGTCGGGCAGTGGATGTTGGAGCGGCCCTAGTGAGAGAGGGCAGTGTTTGGAAACTCCCTGTACTGTTGTTTGCAGATGATACTGTGTTGTTGAGNTAGTGGAAAAGTTTCTAGAGAAGGGCAAGAAGTTGTATGCAGCCTTCATGGATCTGGAGAAAGCATATGACAGGGTGGATAGACAAGGTTTGTGGAAGGTATTAAGAATATATGGAGTGGATGGGAAGTTGTTGAAGGCAGTGAAGAGTATGTATGAGGGTGCTAAGGCTGCAGTGCGTGTGGATGGCAAACTGAGTGAATCTTTCCATTTGAAGGTTGGATTGAAACAAGGATGTGTCATGTCTCCATGGTTGTTCAATCTGTATATGGATGGGGTCATAAAAGAGATACAAGGTCGGGCAGTGGATATTGGAGCGGCCCTAGTGAGAGAGGGCAGTGTTTGGAAACTCCCTGTACTGTTGTTTGCAGATGATACTGTGTTGTTGAGTGAAGACGAAGGGGAGCTGCAAGGCTTGGTAGATGAGTTTGGGAGTGTGTGTAAGAAACGGAATCTAAAGGTGAATGTGGGGAAGAGGAAAGTGATGGTCTTCGAGAGAAGTGAAACCAGTGAGTGTACAGTGAGATTGGATGGGAAGGAAATGGAGAATGTAAGTGAATTTCAGTATTTGGGCAGTGTGATGAGTAAGGATGGTAGTCTGGAGGGTGAAGTGCTCGAAAGGGTACAGCAGGGAAGGAAGGTTGCTGGTTCGTTGAAAGCAGTGATAAGAAACAGGGAGGTGAGCATGGAAGTGAAAAAGTTGTTACATGACAGTATTGTGATACCAACTCTAACATGTGAAAGTGAAGCTTGGACCCTGTTGGAAGGACAGAAGTCAAGAGTAAGAGCAGTGGAAATGAGTTATTTGAGAGGAGCATGTGGAGTCACATGGAGAGACAGACTAACAAATGAGGAAGTGAAGGAGCGTTGTGGTGTGGTTGGGGACGTGATGGGAAGCGTTAGGAGAAACACGTTAAGGTGGTTTGGGCATGTGGAGAGGATGGAGAGTGAAAGATTGACGAGGAGAGTGTATGTGAGTGAGGTGGAGGGGGCGAGAGGGAGGGGGAGGCCGAGGATGAGATGGAGGGATGGAGTGGAGAGGTATATGAGAGAGGGGGGTGTGAGTTGGGAGCGTGGTAGTGAAATGGCAGGGGACAGAGTGACTTGGAGGCAATTTGTTTGTGGCCATCCCGTTCGTGATTGAGGCGTCTGGCAATAGATAGATAGATAGACCCTTAAGCCCTTGTGTCCCATACCATCTTTCCACTTCTTAAATCTTTCCTCTGCCACCTTTTCATTCTTTGCAATCAACACCATATCATCAGCATACAACATCTCCCACAGGAGTCCATCTCTGAAGTCACGTGAGAGGGCTTCAAGTACCATGATAAATAACATGGGACTCAAAATTGACCCTTGATGCACAGTTATAGGAAGCAAGAAGTGTGTGCAGCAGCACAAACTGTTGATTTGTGACATGGTGCTTAAAGAATGTGTGATGAGAAGGAGGACTTATGTACCTAGGAGGAAAATATGGAAGCTGGGAAACCAATCAGTAAGGGATGCCTTTTATAGTGAGATGAGGAGAGTGGTGGCTGAACAGGGAGCCGTAGATAGAGGCGTTAATGAACAGTATAGAGCCCTTAAGAACAACCTCTGTAGAGTTACTGATGCAATATGTGGTTGGACAAGAGGCCCACCAAGACATAAAGTAACTTGGTGGTGGGATGACGGTGTAGAAGCCGCAGTTAAGGAGAAAAGAACGATTTTCCGAGAATGGAAGAAGGATGGTAACAGGGAGGAGTACTTGACTGCCAAGCGTAGGGATAGAAGAGAGGTATACAGGGCGAAATGTGAGTCACAGAAACTTTTACTTGATAATCTAAATCATGGGGAAAGGAAAAATACGATTTTTAGGGTGGCAAATCAGGTGAAGAGGGATAATCGGGATATGGAGAGCAGTGTGTGAAGAATGATGAAGGAAGGGTAGTGGTGAACAGTGGGGATATTAAAGATGCATGGAGAGAGCATTATAGCCGGTTGTTGAATGAGGAGTTTGACTGGGATAGGGAAAGTTTGGAGCCAGCAGATCCAGTGTTTGGCCCTTGGCCTTTGATTGACACTGCTACTGTGAGTGAGGCAATAGGCAGGATGCGGGTGGAGAAGGCAGCAGGTGTGTCTGGGTTGACTGCCGAAATGTTGAAGGCCTCAGGAGATACTGGGGTGAGGTTAGTCACTGACCTGATAAATATGATTATTTATGAGTGCATTGTCCCAGATGATTGGCTGTAGAGTGTAATTGTAAATGTGTACAAAGGGAAGGGTGATGCTCTGGATAGAGGAAATTACAGAGGTATCACCCTGGAAAGGGGAAATTACAGAGGTATAAAGCTCTTAGATCAGGTAATGAAAGTAATGGAGAGAGTTCTAAAAGGTATGATTAGAGAAAGAGTGAATATTGTGAATATTGATGAGATGCAGTTTGGGTTTATGCCAGGCAGGGGGACCACTGATGCCATATTCATTGTTCGACAGCTTCAGGAAAAATATATTGGAAAGAAAAGGGAATTGTATTTTGTTTTTGTTGATTTGGAAAAGGCCTTTGACAGAGTCCCTAGAGAGGTGGTGAAGTGGGCAATGAGAAAGCTAGAGTTGGAAGAGTTGCTGGTTAGGGTGGTTATGGCCATGTATGTGGGCGCTTGCACCCAGGTAAGAGTGAATGGAGTTTTGAGTGATAGGTCAGTTGTTTTTTGGTTTTCATTGTTTTTTTCATGGTTTTCATGGTTTTAGGTATTAATATAGATAATCCTATGTGTGCTTTAATGTCTCAATATGGGAGAATGACCAGAAAACAGTGCCAAAATTGGGAGGGGTACTGTACATATAGTAGTGTATAGGTCGGGTGTTTTTTGGTTTTCATTTTTTTTTTTCATGGTTTTCTTGGTGTTTAGCATTACTTTGGATATTCCTATGTGTGTTTTGATGTCTAAATATGGCAGATTGACCTGAAAACAGTGCCAAAATCAGGAGGGATACTGTACATACAGTAGTGTATAGGTCAGGTGTTTTTAGGATTTCAGTATTTTCATTTTTTTTTTTTCATGGTGTTCTTGGTGTTTAGCAATACTTTAGATATTTCTAGTGTGTGTTTTAATGTCTAAATATGGCAGATTGACCTGAAAACAGTGCCTAAATTAGAATTGGTACTGTTATACATACAGTGGTGAATTGTAATTTTTTTTGCATGGTTTCCTTGGTGTTAAAAAGTTTTTTGGATAATCCTTTTTATGTTTGGATGTAGAAATATGGCAGGTTGACCGGAAAACACTGCCGAAATAAGGAGGGGTACTGTTCATACGATAGTACTGTATTTAAGTAGGGTGTTTTTTGGTTTTCAGTGGTTTTTCTGCATGGTTTTCTTGGTGTTTAGCATTAGTTTGGATATTGCTTTGTTTTTTATTTCTAAGAAGGACCAGAAAATATTGTTAAATTAAGCAAGGCTTGGTAAATGAGTTTGGGAGAGTGTGTAAGAAACTGAATCTAAAGGTGAATGTAGGGAAGAGTAAAGTGATGGTCTTCGAGAGAAGTGAAGTCAGTGAATGTACAGTGAGATTGGTCGGGGAGAATATGGAGAATGTGATTGCGTTTAAGTACTTGGGTAGTGTGATGAGTTAAGATGGAAGTTTAGAGGGTGAAGTGCTTGAAAGAGTGCAGCAGGGAAGGAAGGTTGCTGGTTCCTTGAAAGCAGTGATAAGGAACAGGGAGTGAAAAAGTTGCTGCATGACAGTATTGTGATACCAGCTCTGGCATATGGAAGTGAAGCTTGGACCCTGGTGGAGGGACAGAAGTTGAGAGAGAGCAGTGGAAAGAGTTATTTGGGAAGAGCATGTGGAGTCACATGGAGAGACAGACTGACAAATGAGGAAGTGAAGGAGCATTGTGATGTGGATGTGGATGTGATAGGAAGCGTTAGGAGAGACACATTGAGGTGGTTTGGCCATGTGGAGAGGGTGAGGAGTGGGAGACTGACAAGGAGAGTGTGTGTGGGTGGGGTTGAGGGGGGGAGAGGGAGTGGGAGGCCAAGGATGAGATGGAGTGGAGAGGTATATGAGAGGGGGGGGTGTTAGCTGGGAGCAGGGCAGAGCAACATGGAGGTGATTTGTTTTTGGCCACCCCTTACGGGATTAAGGGGTCTGGAAACAGATAGATAGATAGACTGTACAATAGGTTTGGTATATGTTGGAGGTTGGGTAAAGGTAGGGCCTGGGTATGGTAGGGCATAGTGTTCATTATCCGGATGTTGCCACCAAGTGGACATGCCTTTGGCTCTGTTATGTCCGGATAAATGAAGGAGTACTGTATATATTGAACAACTTTGGGGACATCACACAACGTTGTTGCATGCTCTCATTGATCGTGAACCATTCCCTTAGATGCCCTTTTACTCTTACACATCCCTCACTACCATTGTAAAAACTCTCGACGGCACCTAGCAGCGTACCATCTACACCGTAAATGAAAAAAAGAACACCACAATCTTTCTCTCTCTGTTTAGTTGTATGCCTTTTCCAGATCCATAAATGCCATAAACACCTTATATTTCTTCTATATTTACATTGAGTAAAGAAGTGGGTGAGCCTGTTTTGTACTTCTGCATCCAACAGTAAATCTGCAACTATTCCATCTTCTCCTGGGGGCCTTCCCACTTTTCATATTTTTAAGAGAAATGTTTACTTCATCAGTGTTACCTCAGGTATTTCACTTTTTGTGTCAACTGAGAAGTTAGCTGTTGGTACTATTTTCTTTGATGAATACAGTTCTTTGTAAGATTCTTCATCTCTCTTGACCATCCTATCTGTGCATGTCTTTCAGTGATGTAATATGTCACTTTCCTAGTGCCATTTTATTTTGGACCTGTTTCAGACTATTTCCTTTTTTAATAGTTCCTTTGATATGATCCATGTTTCTCTTTCTTTTTTCTTCTCTCGGTCTCTTGTTGATACGCTTATTTAATTCCGCTCTTTCTGTTTCATCTTTCTTTGTTTTTACTTTCATTTCTTCTCATGAGCTCGAGTGTCTTATCTGAATGCATCTTGGCTTTGGTTGTATTAGCTTTTCCTGCTGTTGCTGCTAAATCTCTTGGCACTTTTGTTAGTCTGTCATTCAACTTATCAGTGCCATACGCAGCATAACAGAGCCTGAAATCTGTTCGCCATTTATAACTGAAAGGCTGCAATGATATCTGTCTATCTATGTATCTATTGCCAGATGCCTTAATGCCATAAGGGGTGGCCACAAACAAAATGCCTCCATGTTGCCCTGTCGTCCGTCATTTCACTCCCCTGCTTCACACTCACGCCCCTCTCTCTCATATACCTCTCCACTTCATACCTCCATCTCATCCTTGGTCTCCACCTTACTCACATACACTATCCTTGTCAGTCTCTCACTCTCCATCCTCTCCACATGGCCAAACCACCTCATTGTGTTTCTCCTAACGCTGCCTATCACATCCACATCCACACCATAACTCTCCTTCGCTGCCTCATTTGTCAGTCTGTCTCTCCATGTGACTCCACATGCTGTTTTGAAATAACTCATTTCCACTGCGGTCACTCTTGACTTGTGTCCCTCCAGCAAGGTCCAAACTTCACTTCCGTACATTAGAGTTGGTATCACAATACTGTCATACAGTAACTTCTTCACTTCCATGCTCACTTCCCTGTTTCTTATCACTACTTTCAAAGAACCATCAAACATTTTTCCTTGTTGTACCCTTTCAAGCACTCCACTCTCTAAACTTCCATCCTTACTCATCACTCTACACTCTACCCAAGTACTTAAATGCACTCACATTTTCCATTTCTTCCCCCTCCAATCTCACTGTACATTCACTGACTTCACTTCTCTTGAAGACCATAACTGTATTCTTCCCTATGTTCACCTTTAGATTCCGTTTCTTACACAGTTTCCCAAACTCATTCACCAAGCCTTGCAGCTTCACTTTGTCTTCACTTAACACGATATCATCTGCAAACAACAGTACAGGGAGTTTCCACTCACTGCCCCCTCTCACTAGGGCCACTCCAACATCCACTGCCCTACCTTCTATCTCTTTTATAACCCCATGCATATACAGATTGAACAACCATGGAGACATGACACATCCCTGTTTCAATCCAACCTTCAAATACAAAAATTCACTCAGTTCACTGTCCACACACACTGCAGCCTTAGCACCCTCATAAATATTCTTCACGGCATTCAACAACATTCCATTTACTCCATATATTCTTACTACTTTCCACAATCCTTGTCCGTCCACCCTGTCATATGCTTCCTTCAGATCCATGAAGACTGCATACAACTTCTTTCCCTTCTCTAGAATCTTTTCCACTAAAGACCTAAGAACGAATATCTGATCAACACAACCTCCTCCCTTCTTAATATCTCCCTGTTCTTCCCCAACTTATTCCTCTGCTTTCCCCAACTCTGTCATTAAGTATCCTGCCATATACTTTTCCTGTTACACTAAGAAGAAAAATGCCCCTGTGATTACCACACACTTCTTTTTCCCCTTTTCCTTTGTGTATGGGAATAATTATACCTGACTTTCAGTCCTCCGGGACTTTACCTTCCTCCCAGGCCAATCTGCACATCTTCCACATCCATTCTACTACTATCTCTTCCCCTATGCTTCAGCATCTCACCACACTCTCCATGAATTTCTGGGGCTTTCCCCAATTTGACTTTCTTCATTGCTTCCATCCTACTAATTTCTTCCTCTCTTCCCACATCCCTCCTCCTCCCAGCCATTCCCCAGCCACTTATACTTGCATTACTTTCATTCTCTATGTTCAACGATTCATTAAATTGTTCTCTCCATCTGCTCACTTGTTCCCTCTTCTCCACTAGTAATCAACCATTTTTTTCTTTCACTCCGCGACTAGCTTCTTCAACACCCTGTCTAACTCTCTTTACCTCTTTCCAGAACTTTTTGTTACATTTCCTCCACTTCACACTCAGATTTGTTCCACATTCCTCATTGTTGGAACTAGACAATCCGCACTCACCCGTACGGCTCTACGACGTGACCTGCCAGGGCTCCCGGCTGCACACCACAGGAACCCCCCCGACGACGCCATCACCCATGACTCAGCAGATGTGTGTGTGCGCACACACGCTAACACTCTCGTCCTCTCTTCTTAATTTGACAGAAGATTCCAAGGATGAAGCCGGACGGTCCACTTGCGTCCGACACACACCATACATCCAATATATACACTTTTGTTTAATTACTATCAAGACCCAGTCTGTGGCCACATACAGATATGTGATGTCTCTTGAAGTATTATAAACTTTCTAGTCTCGGCTGACTGCTGCATGCAGCCGCTCGGTCAAGGCACCTTTCTTGGTGAGACAATCAGCCAGTTGTTGTGATGTATCCGCCCAGGATACCTCGTCAATCTCCCCCCCGCTCCAACATGTCCCGCAACACAGCAATATCAATTCGCAATCTCCTGTCTTCTACGCTCCTACAGGAGTAAAGGGCGTCCACCAGACTCTTGTTGTCGACGAAACACTTTATTTTGATCTTTCCACATCCAGAAACCTCACGCAATATGTTGGAGAGATATACAGCAGTTTCAGCACATTCAAGCAGCGCCAACGCCTCAGCAGATAAGGTAGATTTGACGACCCTCCTGATCTTCCTTGTCTGCCAAAATATAGGACATCTTGCCTCACTAGCATCTCGTAGGAAGATCACAAAACTTCCCTGAGATCCATTGCCTACAAGGTTGGCAAATTAGGCATCCGAAAAGCACTCTATATGACAGTCCTCGATCGGCCCCATTCTTGGAATGTATAGCTTCATGTTGTCAGTCTTCACCCTTGAGATCACCTTATTGAGTCTAAGCAAATCTGCTGCGGTAGCTCGGTTGCTATTCACACTCAACTCACACACATCAAAGGCAATATCTGGCCGAGTGTATGTGGCAATCCAATTGAGTTGCCCAATTAGTGCTCGGTACTCCTTTTTCTCAGACTCGGACAGCTCCCCTGATTTTACTGCTGCACGATGTTTACTCAGAGTGACTGGTTTCAAGGATGAAGCATACTGGAGTTGGTCGAGCGTTATGCTGCCATTGATGTTGGAGATGACATTGAGACCAACGTATTTGAAGGCTTTTGATTCTGAACTGCCGATGAGGAATATTTGACTCAACCGATTTATCACTTCCTGTTCAAACTCACGTGTACCAGCCCAAAGGAAGTCGTCGACGTAGATGCATACAATGCCTTCGACTTACCATTGATCCAAGAGAACAGCGCTGAATCCAGTGATGATACTTTAGCTCCGAGACTCAACAACTGATCTTTACGCGCAGATACCAATGCCTAGCAGCATCACAAAGGCCGTAAACAGTTTTCTTTAGTCTCCATAACTTACCATTTGCATATTCAGGCGGAGAACGTAAATGAACAACTCTCTCGATGTCGTTACCTTGCAGGTAGGCAGCTTTCACGTCCATAGTGTGGCAATCCCACTGGTTGGTGGAGGCCAAAGAAAGTGCCAAACGCACTGCTTCCTTTGAACAAGTAGGCCAGTCTTTTCGGAGATCCACTGTGTCTTCCTCAAATCCTTTGGCGACTAAGTGGGCCTTAACAGTTAAATAGGCTTTCCATTTTTCAGTTTTTCTGTCACAACCCATCGAACCCTTATGGCACCTTGCCCAACATCATCTACTTCCTCATACACATCATTATTCTGCCAATTTGTAATTTCATTTTCCTTAGCACTTAATACAGCCTCGGAGTTGAAAAGAACAAGCATTTCTGTGTCATCATCAACCACTTCCCATTCGCTAAGATCCTTCTCCAAATCTATCCAATCAATGCTGCCATCAGAGTCCCTCTTCAAATTATAGCAGTGTTTATACTTTCCAGTGGCTTTACCTGCCCGACTTATAATCCTTCCAGACACCAACTCTCTACTTTCTGAATGTATTCCCTTTATACGTTGACCAACAGAAACTTTGGGAAGCTGATTAATCGGAACAGAAACTGTGGGAGGCTCATCGATTGGGACCACACCATCTTCCGACTCGTCATCTGGTGGATAGTCATTCAAAACTTGCGTAGGATCGTCATTAGGCTTCTCTTGGACAACATTGTTCTTCTCATCACTGCTGACATCACTTTCAACTGTAGTATCTTGCTCTTGCGCATGCGCTAGACTACATACGTGCACTCGCACGTATACACCGCCGTGTCTCACCAGAATTTGTTTCCCATCTCTGCCTATTACAATTCCGGGACCGTGCCACTCATGACTGTCATTTCTTTTGTAGAAGACTTCATCTCCATTTCGGGTGTCGTTTAGGTCACTGGAACGTACGTTGTGCCGCAGAGCCCTAGCCAAGCGTTCATCTGATTCGGTCTTTATAAACTCTTGCCTAGCTAAATGAAGAGCGTTCAAGTTGTCTCTCACAATTTTCGATGGTGATGAAGGTTCCAAGGCTGGTGGATCAAAAACAAGTTTTTTTAGGAAAAAAGCCTGAGTAGTTGGTGAGAGCATTTCTTGCAGATACTGCCCATGCCAAGGCCACATCCAATTCACACTGGCTATCAGCCATTATCTTCCTAACAATGTCACCAATGACTGCATTTTGACGCTCACAGGCTCTGTTGCTCCAAGGACTCTCTGCAGACGTTGTCATGATCTTGATATTGAAGGCCTCTCCCAATGCTCGCATTTCCGCATTATTGAATTCACAGCCATTGTCTGTAAGAATTTTTCTAGGTGTGCCAAACACAACAATCCAGCTCCGAAATATTCCTTTGATAATGGTGGGCGCACACTTATCTGCGATTACTATCGCATTACAATACCTGGTCGCCAAATCAACAAGGACTAAGAAATAATGCCTTCCCCAAGCTTTTAAATCTATGGCTATGGCTTCGTTAAACTTAGATGCCATGGGCAAACTGACTACGGGCCGGGGCTTGGCTTTCTTAAATCTGCAACAGACTGTACAAGCATCAGATACAGCCTTGACAGCCTGTTCCAGTTTTGAACTTTTAATTCCCGCATCTGTGATCAGTTTAATTAGTTTTGCCGATGTTGGGTGTCCAAATTGCCTGTGAAGCTTCAAAGCGGTTTTTTCTACGTCACCCCCACGAGTTGCCAACATGATTGTTTCACAAAATTCATGATCTAGTCATAAGGAAATTGGAAGTAAGTAATGACCTGAAGATGAGGACCTTAAATCAATGATAGTTCCACAAGTTTTGACATGGTCAGTTCCAAGGTTAATCAACATTTTTGTTTTTTTCATGGAACGTCTACTCAACAGCAAGGGAATATTGCAGTCCACAACATCAGTCACGATGGTAGCACGCATGTTTCCAATGTAGCAGGGCAGAGTAACACGTTTGAGGGAAGAAACTGTGACACCATCAGCAAAAGTAAACGTTGAGGATGACGCTTCTTCTTTTACAGCATCACGTTCATAATCAGTGAGCTCACTTAGATAGCAATTGATCCTTTCAACTCCACATACAGTTGTAGAACACCCTGTGTCTAGAAGAGCACATCCCTTAGATTCTTCTACTAGAGTCTGTGACTTACCTCTACTATCGGCATCATCCGCATAGCCCATAAACAACGACAGATGCACTGTTTCAGAATTCTCTTCTCGACTGCTGTCGTTTTCGTATGCATCCGGACAGTCACGTGCCCAATGAAATCTAGAATCACATACGAAACACCTCGATACCTTTCCGTCAGACCCAAGTAGGTTCTGCCTCTTGCCGGTGGATGAGCGTTGGGGAATTCTAGCAGATACGGTTGAACATCGGCCACTACCCCGACGTCGATCACGTATTGCACCACCCCGCAACATTCTTCGTCCTCGTCGATACCTCTAGCATAAGGCGTTTCGTCACCCTCAACTTCGTCACTCCAAAATACTGGTTCGTCTTTCACCTCCCGGGCGGACACGGATGCCTCATTCTGCCTGCCATTTTTCACCAGCAAAAATACAATTCAGGGCAGATTTCATATTTTCGTATGTCACCTCAGTTATCGCGGACATCACTAGTTGTCGTTCACTGTCTGAAAGTTTGCATGCAGCTAAGAGTATAAAAGCCATCACAGAATTTGGCAGTTCCATGTCCTGCTTGGTAAATTTGAAGTAAACATGCTCAAATTCTGTCACGAACTCCCGAATGTTCATATCACTGGCTCTTCTGAAGTTATATAGCTCATAAAACGCTGCAAACTGTCGACGTCCTTTGTCCACGAGAAATAAACTGTCTACTTTCTTCAGCAGGGTCTGAACACCATCCTTCTGCTTTAAAACATCTGTTTCAATCTGCGAGGACGCCACCCTCGCTCTCCCAGACAATGACAAGTGAATAGCTAAAGCTTGTTTTTCTGCTGCTAGGTCCGTTATTTCACACCAAATGCCAATGTCTTTTTTCCAGCTCTCATATGCAGAATAATTTTCCAATTTTGGAGGCCACTTTGTCGAACACAACGCCATTCTGGAACTACGCTCTGCTACCAAAATGTTGGAACTAGACAATCTGCACTCACCCGTACGGCTCTACGACGTGACCTGCCAGGGCTCCCGGCTGCACGCCACAGGAACCCCCCCGACGACGCCATCACCCGTGACTCAGCAGATGTGTGCGTGCGCACACACACTAACACTCATCCACTCTCTTCTTTCTCTCTTGTAATAATCTTTTCACCTCTCTCTTCCTCTGTACATATAACTCTTTCTTCCATCTCTCAACATTCTCCACACCCCTGTTTCTCATCCATTCTCTACATGCTTTCTTCTTTTGTGCCACAGCCTGTCTCACCTCTTGATTCCACCACGCTGTTCCTTGCACCCCATTTTGTCTTCTCTTCACCCCACACCCCACCTCACATGCTGCACAGATTTCTTCAGTGAATATCTTGCACACACCATCCACGTCCCTCATCTGTGTCAAATCATATTTACCCTGTCGCTCCTCCACTTCTCTCATATGTTCTGCCTTTTTTCCATCTTGCTGTAACCTTTCCACCCTACTTATAAGAACTTCCTCCTGTCCATCCCTTCTTCTATTCCTCCACTTCATTTCAACCTTGACTTCACTCCCCCAACCTCTGTATGCTCTTGCATCCATTACACACCTTCTCATTCTATCCTCCACACACACATAATCAGTCATTGCCTTCCGTTCACTCAGTTCACCACCTGTGGATCATTTTGTGTCTGAAGAGGGTATTGGTTGTCACCAACCCCTCTCAGCACATATGTCCACAATAGCACTGCCATTCTCATCCACTTCTGCAGGCACACGCCACTCACCAACTACTCCATCCATCTTGACATTCCCTACTTTTCCATTCGTATCTCTGGTCATAAACACTCCCTCATTGTTTTCAAACTTTTCCATGCATGCTTCCACTTTTGTCCAGAACTTCTTTCACTTTGCTTGCACAATTTTGCGGTGGCACATACAAACATATAACCACTCACATTTGTAGTCCAATTTTCAACCTTACCCACACAATTCTTGAGCCAACTGATTCACACTCTCTTATATTCTCCTTCCATTTCTTGCACACAACAGTACACACTCCTTCTTTTGCCCTCTCATTCTCACCCACTTCCGCACATATACCGCATCCATACTCCCATTCTCTCACACTCTCACTTCGCCATTTAGTTTAAGTTAATCTACGTACATCCACTTTTGCACCTTCAAGCACCAGGACAGTCTCTTGCACCTCAGCATCCATATTCCCATTCTCTCACACTCTCACTTCTCCATTTAGTTTCAGTTAATCCACATACATCCATTTTTGCACCCGCAAGCACCAGGACAGTCTCTTGCACCTTATCATTTGCACCACTAACATTCCATGTCGCAATCCATACCATGTCCTTTGTTCGGTCATTAGTTGTCACCTGTTGGTCAGTCCTGGTCCGAGGCTTCTTGTTTGTCTATCTATCTATCTATCTATCTGTTGCCAGACGCCTCAATCCCGAACGGGGTGGCCACAAACAAATCGCCTCCATGTCACTGTGTCCCCTGCCATTTCACTACCACGCTTCCAACTCACGCCCCCCTCTCTCATACACCTCTCCACTCCATCCCTCCATCCCATCCTCGGCCTCCCCCTTCCTCTCACCCCCTCCACCTCACTCACACACACTCTCCTCGCCAGCCTCTCACTCTCCATCCACTCCACATGCCCAAACCACCTCAGCATGTTTCTCCTAATGCTTCCCATCACCTCCTCAACCACACCACAAAGCTCCTTCACTTCCTCATTTGTTAGTCCGTCTCTCCATGTGACTCCACATGCTCCTCTCAAATAACTCATTTCCACTTCTCTCACTCTTGACCTCCATTCTTCCAACAGGGTCCAAGCTTCACTTCCAAATGTCAGAGTTGGTATCACAATACTGTCATGTAACAACTTTTTCACTTCCATGCTCACCTCCCTGTTTCCCATCACTGCTTTCAACGAACCAGCAACCCCCCTTCCCTGCTGCACCCCTTCGAGCACTTCACCCTCCAGACCCCCATCCCTACTCATCACACTGCCCAAGTACTTAAATTCACTCACATTCTCCATTTCCTTCCCATCCAATCTCACTGTACACTCACTGGTTTCACTTCTCTCGAAGACCATCACTTTACTTTTCCCCACATTCACCTTTAGATTCCGTTTCTTACACACTCTCTCAAACTCATCTACCAAGCCTTGCAGCTCCCCTTCGTCTTCACTCAACAACACAGTATCATCTGCAAACAACAGTACAGGGAGTTTCCAAACACTGCCCTCTCTCACTAGGGCCACTCCAACATCCACTGCCCGACCTTGTATCTCTTTTATAACCCCATCCATATACAGATTGAACAACCATGGAGACATGACACATCCTTGTTTCAATCCAACCTTCAAAAGGAAAGATTCACTCAGTTTGCCATCCACACGCACTGCAGCCCCAGCACCCTCATACATACTCTTCACTGCCTTCAACAACTTCCCATCCTCACCATATATTCTTAACACCTTCCACAAACCTTGTCTATCCACCCTGTCATATGCTTTCTCCAGATCCATGAAGGCTGCATACAACTTCTTGCCCCTCTCTAGAAACTTTTCCACTAAGGATCTAAGAATGAATATCTGGTCTACACAACCTCTTCCCTTGCTAAAACCTCCTTGTTCTTCTCCAACTAATTCCTCAGTAATTTGTTTGTATTTTTTGTTAATTGTTTTCCGGTGAGGGGTACTAACCCTCTGCCAACTCACTTGACTCATATGGAACACGTGTTGGTTAGTTATAACGTTACCACCTGGCTTTGTTTTCGCTTTGTTTTATTGGGCACATTTTTAAAAATTTTTAACCCCTTAACTGTGACATTCCTTTTAAAAGTACAGAGTAACCTCACTACAACGGAGTTCATTAGATCGGAATTCACATTTTTCGGAGTCGAGGAGCTAACTGGAATAATTTCTTATGTACTGTATTTACCTAATTGTAAATTGTGATATACAGGAAATTAGCTACACTCGTGGGGTCTCGTCTCTGTTTCTCAATAAGTCAAATTTTGCCTTAAACTCGTTTAAGTTTTTAGACTGGACGATCTCTTTGTCCAGGCTATTCCACAGGTCTATGCATCTATAAGGAAAACTATAATTCTTGATGTCCTTCAAGCGCTTGGCTTCTTTAGTTTCAGTCCGTGTCCCCCTGTTATCCTCTTATTCCACACAAAAAGATTTTCTCTGTCAATTTTATCTACTCCCATCATGGTCCTGAACACTGCAATCATGTCGCCCCTCTCTCTCCTTTCCTCTAAGGAAGGCAAATCCAGCCTTTCCAGCCTCTTTCTGTACGAGAAAGCTGCCAGACTGGGGACCATCTTAGTTGTTCTTCTTTGTATTCTCTCAATCTTGGTTATATCTTTCTTTTTGTGTGGGGACCACACTTCTGCTGCATATTCTAACATGGGGTGGATCATGGCCACTATCAATTTTTTCATCATCTCCTCATCCATGTAATGAAATGCCACTCTTATATTGGTCAAGTGTTTATATGTCTCTCTAACTATCTTATTTATGTGCTTTTCAGGTGACAAACTATCCTGAACCAGCACTCCTAAATCTTTCTCTTCTCTCACTTTTCTAATTGGTTCATTACCCATCAAATAATTCAGTGATGGCCTTTTGGTACTTTTACACATTTCCAATATTTTACATTTTTTTGCGTTGAATTTCATTTCCCACATCCGGCTCCAATCATGTATCCTGTCCAGATCCTCCTGCAGCATTTTACAGTTCTCTTCAACTTCCACCTTTCTCAAGATCTTTGCATCATCAGGTGGATGGAAGGCTGATGACTGGGAGAGCTGGAGCTCCCATTTCATCACCCCTCAGGACTTGCTCCTGACCATCCTCCTTTGCTGAACTTTTTCAGTGTCTCAGTAACACAGAGAGTAGACCAGCATGCTCTCCAATACAAGTTTCTCTAACTGTCAACACCAAACTACATGCACACTACACACTACACTTCCTTTTCAAATTTTGTAAAAAAAGAAAATGGCACACATAAATCATGCCTCGGAGTCCCCAGGGGGGGGACCATAAATGTCCCCACCATCTGCCCCTCTCCCAGTGATGACTCAAAGAGCTGCCTGGAACCACTGTCTGACTCACTCCTTCTTCATTTCTGTAACATTCACGGCCTTTCCTCTGACTTTCGCTCCGTTGAACACCACCTCTTCTCCTCTAAACCTCACCTTCTCTTTCTCACTGAGACTCAGCTGTCTGAGGCAACTGACAGCAAACCCTTTTCTGTATCCTCCTACTTTCTCTATTCTCATTTCAAAGCCAAAGGTGGCTGATGTGTATATGTACGCAATGATCTATCTTGCTCTCATGTTCCTGAACTTCATTCTTCTGAATTCTCTTCTCTCTGGCTTCGGCTTTCCTGTCATTCTCTGAATAAATATATCTGTGCTGTTTACTTATATCCTAATTTTACTATTAAAAATCCTTTGACTATCTTACTTCTACGATGGAACACATTCTATCCATTTCTCCTTTCTCTAAAATCTCCATTCTAGGAGATTTCAATTTTCACCACCACCTTTGGCTCTCCTCTCCTTTCACTGATCCACCTGGTGAACAAGCCTACATCTTTTCTATCCTTAATGACCTAGAGCAGCTTGTACAGCACCCTACCCGTATCCCTGACCGCCTTGGAGAGAATTCCAACATACTTGACCTTTTCCTAACAACTAATCCTTCTGCTTACACTGTTAATCTTTTCTCTCCGTTGGGCTCCTCCGATCATAACCTTATTACCTTAACCTGTCCTATCGCTCCGGTATGGCCTGTGGACCCTCCAAAGAAACACCGCCTGTGGCACTTTGGAGCTGCAGATTGGGAGGCCCTCAGGCAGTACTTCTTTGATTTTCCTCGGAATGATTATTGCTTCCATGGCCAGGAGCCATCTGAGTGTGCCTTGCGCATTACAGAGGTTACTCTCTTGGGCATGGAAGCATACATTCCTTTCTCATATCCTCTGACTAATGCAAAAAAGCCTTGGTTTAATCATGCTTGTTCTAATGCTGTCCGCAACAAGGGGAGGGCCTCTAAGAGGTACCGGAGCCAACCCACCCCTGAGTCACATCTTTTATATATTTCTGCCCGGAATCGTGCTAAGTCTGTTCTACGCTCTGCAAAAAATAATTTCATCCGTGCTAAATGTTCTCAACTCTCCAACTCGAATTCTTCTCGCTCCTTCTGGCACCTTGCCAAAAACCTTTCTAACAACTTTACCTCATCATCCTTCCCCCCTCTTTTCTACTCTGATGGCTTTGTAGCTATTTCTTCTACTGATAAAGCAGATCTCTTCGCTCAGACTTTCTCCTCCAATTGCACCTTAGATGATTTCGGTGCTATTCCTCCATCACTTCCCCCCTCTGACTTCCTCTTGACTGACATTAAAATTTCTTCAGCTGATGTATTTTCTGCCATCACTGGCCTCAGTACTAACAAGGCATATGGGCCTGATGGAGTCTCCCTGTTGTCCAGTGTTTCTGTGCTTACACCCTGCCTAGGTAAACTCTTTCGCCTTTGTCTCTCAACTTGTACCTTTCCTTCTTGCTGGAAGTTTGCTCTCATTCAGCCAGTCCCAAAAAAGGGTGACCATTCCGAACCCTCTAACTATCTTCCAATTGCTTTAACATCCTGTGTCTCAAAAGTTTTCGAGTCATTTCTTAATAGAAAAATTTTAAAGCATCTTTCCTGTCACAACCTTCTTTCTGATCGCCAGTATGGGTTCTGTCAGGGACGCTCCACTGGCGATCTTCTCACCTACCTTTCAGACTCCTGGTCATCCTCCTTTCGGGACTTTGGCAAAAGCTTTGCCATTGCACTTGACATCTCAAAGGCTTTCGAATGAGTCTGGCATAAATCTTTAATTTCCAAACTGCCCTGCTACGGTTTCTATCCTTCTATCTGTGCCTTCATTTCTAGCTTCCTTTCTGGTCGTTCTATAGCCACTGTTGTAGACGGCCATCGTTCTTCTCCTAGACCTGTCAACAGTGGTTTTCCTCATGGCTCTGTCCTATCACCAACTCTCTTCCTTTTATTCATCAATGACCTTCTAAGCTGTACATCTAACCCTATCCACTCATATGCTGATGATTCCACCTTTCAACTCTCCATTCGGTTTGTGCAACGTCCATCTCGGCAGTTACTTCAACAAAAAAGGGATGAGGCTATGGGAAACTTAATGTTTGACTTGGCTCATGTCTCTGATTGGGGTAAAAATAATCTTGTTATTTTTAATGCATCAGAAACTAAGTTCTTACACTTATCAACCCGACAAAGTCTTCCTCTGGATTACCCACTAGTGTTTAATAATGTCCAGTTCTGTCCTGCATCATCCTTGAACATGCTTGGGGTTTCATTCTCTCGGGATTTGTCTTGGAAAGAACATATTACATCTCTTGTGAAATCTGCTTCCAAGAGATTAGGTGTGCTAAGCCGATTCCGAACTTTCTTTACCCCTGCACAGTTGTTGACCTTGTACACGGGTTTTATTCGCCCGTGTATGGAGTACAACTCTCATGTGTGGGGAGGCTCCCCGCATACAGCTCTTTTCAGTAGGGTGGTGTCAAAGGCTTTTCGTCTCATTAACTCTCCTCCTCTTACTGATTCCCTTCAATCTTTGTCTCTTCGCCGCACTGTTGCATCTTTATCTCTCTTCTATCGCTACTTCAACGGTCACTGTTCCTCTGAACTGTCTGCTTGCATCCCTCCACCTCTACAACGGGCACGTAGTACCCGTCTAGCAACAAACTCTCATCCCTTTTCTGTCCAACTTTCTAATGCAAGAGTTAACTGTTACTCCCAGTCCTTCATTTATGCAACTGGTCAACTCTGGAACTGTCTTCCTCTGTCTGTATTTCCTACTTCCTATGATCTCCAGTCTTTCAAACGCAGTGTGTCCAGGCATCTCGAAATGAATGGATCTTGAATTTGGCTCTCTTTTGTATTGCTTTTGCTTTTTCTTGGAAGGAACATTATGCAGGCCTGTGGCCTTTGGTTCCTGCCTTGCGTTAAAAAAAAAAAAAAAAAAAAAAAGACTTGCGTAACTGTTCACTCCATCTACCATATCATTTACATAAAGCAGGAACATTACTGGTGTCAACATCGAGCCAAAGGTCACAGGCCTGCATAATGTTCTTTCCAAGAAAAAGCAAAAACAATACAAAAGAGAGCCAAATTCGAGCAGGGCAGTACTCCCAAGGAGGATGGAAAGCTGATGACAGGGAGAGCTGGAGCTCCCGTTTCATCAGCCCTCAGGACTTGTTCCTGACCATCCTCCTTTGCTGAACTTTTTCAGTGTCTCAGTTACACAGAGAGTAGACCAGCATGCTCTCCAATACAAGTTTCTCTAACTGTCAACACCAAACTACATACACGCTACACACTACACTTCCTTTTCAAAATTATCTAAAAAATGCCGCACAAAAATCATGCCTCGGAGTCCCCAGGGGGGGGG